>LPNX010855924.1:172852-282770 GCA_001517045.1 Pseudotsuga menziesii
TTTGAACAACTATATTCATGTGGAGCCCGACCAATATAGCCTCTAGTATAAGGAGAGCCCGACCAATATAGCCGAAATGAAATGAAAACGTGCTCTTTAACATATAACTACCTTCGCTAGAGCTCCATCATGATCGATCAGGCTTCTATTTGATGCGCCGTGAAAAGAAAACATTGTTAAAATTGTGTATGATGCGCAGGTAGCACTTCCAATTTCGTGTTGTCTCAGTAACATTGAGAAAATTTTCGGGTAGAAAACCGCATCGTCTCACACGGATATGGCCGGAATCAATACAAGCATGCAACGGAAAAATAAAACAAAACGGAACAGGGAGAGCCCCGCTTTCTCTATTTTGAAAGGGTTATGCTTTCCAAGATCCCACTATCTGAAGGGTTTCAGCATTTGTCGAAATGGCTCTACATTATTTAGTTTTTGATCTTGAATTCTTAATCCTTGAGAATTCCTGAACGCTGAAGAAGGCGGAGCGATTTACAAAACTAAACCCCAATTTTATTATGATAATTACAATGAGACAAACGAGAAGCTGTGCAATTTTTGGGTGAGTGAACTCATTGTTCCACCTATACTGTGTGATGGCCGAAACTCAGAATTCTATTGAAATCCAGAAAATTAAAACCCTAAACGCTGAAGAAGCTGGGTGAATTATTTCATCTACAAACCCAAACCGAATTACATTGCGATGTAAACAGACTAGAGGGTTTGTCCCATCGCTTGCATCAATGCAGCAATGCAGCCATTCCTTGACGCAGAAATCAAAGGAGCAGAACCAGATTGCATTTGATCAAAGGAAGGTTTCAAAAACTCGGCTCTGATACCAATGTAAACATTTATAGATCTGAAGCCTTCAATTGATCAACATTATATAAGCAGCGGAATATATACAGCAAATTCGTAATACCTTGTTCCATTGACAGCCTGAGTTGGAATCCAGACACCTCTGCAACTGCTGCTCCTTTCCAGCAACGTATTGAAGAAACCCAGCACAGAACAGAAAGCGGTTTCTCTCTCTTTACCCTGGACCAATGCGTTCCTTCAACCTGTATGATGGGTATTCTGAAAGGATCATTTATAGGCAGAGAGAGGACCAGTTTCCCCAAAGGCCTTCATTCTCCACCTGTCCATCAGAGTAGGAGAAAAGAAACGGCTGCCAAGAACCCGTCTCTTCATATGGACAACGTAAGAGTGATTTTTCTAAATATAGTCTTACAACCAGATCTGGTATTACCAATACCCATGTATCTTGCAGGCTCTCTGGCGTCGATATTGAGTCTCATTTTTCTTTTCAAAGCTCTGCGTTGCATAATCTCGGGTGGTAGAATCTCCTGAAGAATGTTGTCCCATGGACCATATGTTGTCTCTGAAGAATGTTGTCCCATGGACCATATCTCCTGAGAAATATCCATATCTTTCTTTAAATATCTTAGAAGTCTTCGACATACAATCTTATCAACAATGATGATAAGCTACTCTTAATAACGAATTGTAGATTTAGTTTCTGGGATCAATCTGTATATATAGTTACCTCGATACTAATTTATATCATCAAGATTGACTTTATCAACTTTTAAATAAACTGATTAGAAGTGGCTTAAATTCAATTTTATATCTAAACTTATTAGAATCTTAGGGTGGTTATGGATCATCCAACGAAACCAATAGCAAGGTCAACTGTTGATTTTTCTGTTGGTCCGTTGGATGGCTTGAACATACCTGTTTGTTAGGGATGGTAAATTTATGTTTGTTAAGGATGGTAAATTTGGTTTAATTAAATCAATGGAATGTAAAGGAAATGTGATATAAAGTAGTTTAAGTTGAAATGTTAAGGATTAGTTAAATGTAATTAGGAAATAATAGTAATAATAACATATTTTTAAGGTCATCAAGACACCAATTTATTATATAAGACTTTCTTGTTTGTGGGACAAGGGATATTCAAGAGACAAGGGATCTCTTTTCCCAAAGGATAAAAATATACATACCCTATTTCCTTGGAACTTGAACCCATAACCACTTCAGAAGAAACACATACTATGAACTATTAAATCCACCAAATAAATCTATAAATTAAATAAAATTTAATATCTTAAAGTTATTGGAATTATAAAGTATCATTTAAATTTAACTTTTTTTATTAAATTTATATGTGAAGTAGCTAGCATCTATGAAATACAACAATAATTGAAATGCTTAAATTCCTTTAGTGAAATTGGACTTCAACAAGTTTACTAAATAAGTAAATACAAATGAAACATAATATAGAATAATGTGAAATATGTTACTACAATTACAATCATAATGACTATACACTCAGAATCCATCAACTGCATTGGGATTCTCTATTCCAAAGTTATTGGAATTGTAATGTCATTTAAGTTTAATAATTTTTTGATGTCTATTATGTGTAGTAATTTTTAATTCAATTTTAATGTTAAGTTCTTTAAATTTTAGGTAAATATTGTTTTTGGTCAAAGCAGTTGACAAATATTGTCTTTGATTAAAGTAGTTTGTTTTGATCCTTAAATTGTTAGTTAATTTTGGTTGGCTAAATGATGTTAAGTTATTGAAATCTGGGTAATAAATCTTGTTTTAGGTCAAAGGAGGTGGTTTTTTTCCTTTAAATTATTAGGTTAACTTTGGTTGGATAAAAGAGTCATTAACCTAAAATTGTTTTTAGGTCAAAGAAGTTGGTTTTTAGACACATAGCTTTGGTAACAGCTGCTATGTGGTCATAGTATTACATATAATGTATAAAAAGGCTGAGCATCCTCCATTATAATAAAAAGTCAAGGTAAGAATTGAGAAGATAATGCTCACTTGATTTCTTTAAGAGGATTTGGCAAACTAAAAATAGATATCTTTGGACCATTTTTACTTTTAAAGTTTTACCAAATAAATCATGTGTTATATTGACTATACATGATTTATAATTTTGTATTATTGTTTTGTTATTTTTCTGTTGGGTTATATGATTTTCACACTTATAAGATTCATAAGATATTCTGAAAAAATGGACTAAATGCAAAAGAAATTTGATATAGAACCCATGAAGAGTAATAAAATATAGTAATATCAATCAAATACATACAGAAATTTATATCTAGATTGACATCATTACTACTTTTTGTATTGTTGTTAATTGGAATCACTACTACAGCCCTTGTATGGCTGAATTGAACCTGAGTAATGGCCTTCTGCCAAACCTTGGACGGTTGGGCAAAAGTAATTTTAAAAATGGGCATCCTTAAATATGCATGAATTAGCTAACTACACCATAATAGAAAATAGAATTAATTTCACACATTTACAAAAATAAAAAAATAAAAAAAATAGAACTAGCTTTTTATGATGATAATGGTTAAAGTACTTAGACCAAAGTTTGGTCTATATTACCAAGTGACTGCAAATGTATTGTGATGATCATCCAATATCAGATTTAGCTTTGCTTAAGGAGTATTTTCAACCTTTACGTTTCCAAGAAGTTGCTCTTAATAGTACTATCTTGTGGCAGGTTACTTCTCACACACAGTCATTTCACCAATTTCCTTTTTCTAATCTGTAAGAAAACCTGAGATTCTAGATGAATATAAGACTAGTATAGATTCATTAGTATTCATGTTGTATTTTCCAAGAGAATATTGATGTCTCTGTCTTTTCTCGCAATATTTAAACAAAGCTTCAATATTCTGCAACTAAGGATACAGTTAATTCTCAAGACTACTTAAACAGTCTGGAATTAAGGATGACAACAAAATCGAATAAATAATATCCATCGTAAACTATAGCTCTACAGATCTGCCTGTTTCTTAACACTTCTGTACACAAAGAAATGTCGATCAAGATGACCATGTTGTCCCTCTTATTATGCTTCATTTAATAACACTTCTGTATACATGAATTTGATGGCAAAGTTTGACCTATAAAAACTCTTATTTTCCATATTATACGTTTTTCCATTTAACTCAACTCAATTTTCTAGGCAATGGTGAAGAATGGAGTTTTTTTAAGCAAGAATTGAGTTTTTGTAAACTACGATTTTACATTTATTAAAGTCAAAAGTTACTTATGATTAAGAATGTGCTATTACTTAACGGAGTGAAACACTATCAGGCAATGGCGAAGCATGGAATTTTTACAAATTTGTAAACCATGGTTTTTACATTTATTTAAGTCAAACCAAGAATGGAGTGCTTTTAAACCATGATTTTACATTTATTTAATATAAAAGCTACTTTATGAAAAACAATGTGTTATTACTTAACGGAGTGAATCACTATTAATAAGATTGATAATCAATTAAGCATTTATTCCATATTTCTAATTAACATAAAATTAAGGAAATCCAATAAAACAATATTTTTAATACCCAATTAGTGGTTTGATTAATTATAACACTAAGAAATCCAACAAAGTATTATTATTGATTAAATTCATTTGAACACCTTGATTTGGTATGATTAAAAATTGTACTAAATACTGGAATAAAATCGTCTTTTTTTCAATTAAAATTTTCATTTCATAGAAATTTCACATTCCTAAATAAAAAGAAAGCTCCAAAAACAAAGTTACAAACATAAACCCCAAATGAAAAAGAAATTTCAGATTTCAAAATAAAAAGCGAGCTCCAAATACAAAGTGAGAATCCTGAACCCTAAATGAAAATGTGAGCATCACGAAACCAAAATGTGAGCCTCACAAACCCTAAATGTCTAATTCTAATAAGATACGATGCATTGGCATCAGCTTCAAGGTTGGTCATGGAGAAGAAGTGGAGATCTTCCATCATCGACACATCTTCCTCAGGTGTATATGAGTGCCGTCGAGAATGAAGAAGGTATTGTTTTCGGCTTCGATTGGAGCAGCTTCATCTTGCACAGTCTCGTGCAGATTCTCCACCATTATAGAACCATCTTCCACTATTTGCAGAGAGTTGCCCGATAGACCTTGTAAATTTTGCTGCAGCAGATCTGCGTCATATTCCACATTACCTTCAAGATTCATTTCAACACTGTCGTTCGACAGCAATGGATTTTCAGCAGCTTCAGCAAATGATGGAGCTGCTTCATCCGTCTTAGCTGAAACTGGTTCCTCGCTCGTGACTAGCAGTTGAATATCTTCCCCTAGAGGACCATCTTCAACATGTGTCTGTGGAGAGTCCACACATGTCTCAGTGCCATTCATCTGGACATTGTCATGCGACGGCATTGGATTTTTAGCATCAATGTTAGTATTAGCTACCGGCAATGCTAGAGGAGTTTTCTCCATTATGTTTGGGACTGTTTCCTGGTTATCAGGCAACAGAGGGCCGTCTTCGCATGGCCCTTGCAGATTCTCCTGTGGCAGAGGGCCATCTTCAAGACTGTCAAGAAAGTAGTCCCATATATCTGGTTGACAATCTCCCGCAGCATAGGTTTATCTTCCACCGTCCGCTGATATTCGTCCCATAGATGTTGCATAGTCTCCTGCAGCAGCTTAGGGTCATAATCCTCCAACAAAGCTTCTTGTTGTATTGTCTTCACAACTGGACTTTCAGTGAAATCATTAACTTGTTGAGCAAGATCATTGGAGTCCATTTCACAACACTTTCTTTTCAGACCTGGCATAAGATCTCTGGAGTCCATTTCACAACACTTTCTTTTCAGACCTGGCATAAGGTGCTCTGAAGAAGTTTCATTGAGATCAATAGCTTGTTGAGCAGGATCTTTAGGGTCCATCTCACAGCACTTTCTTTTCACCCCTTCCATAAAGTGCTTTGAAGTCTCAGTGAGATCAACAACTGGTTGAGCAGGATCTTTTGCTTCCATCTCACAACACTCTCTTTCCAACCCTTGCATAAGGTGCATTGCTAATGTATTATGTGTCTCGGATCAATCTGTATATAAAGCTATCGAGATATTAATTTATCTTATCAAGGTTGACATTATCAACTGTATGAAGAAGCTATTGGAAATGGTTTTAAATTCGAGTTAATCGATTATGATATCAAGTAATTAGTGGAATATTCAAGTTAGTGGAATGAAGTTAGTGGGTTTAATTCAAGTTTACAGGTCAAAAGTTAGTGGAATGAAGTTAGTGGGTTTACTTCAAGCTTATATGGTTTTTTTTTTTGGCAAAGTGGTGTTGTTATTGGGTAAGTAACCACTAGGGCATCTAAGCCCGTCAAAATCATTCGAAGATCGCACTGGCACCAACCCTTAACATGATTTTTTTTTTGATATCCGAAGGAATTAGAACCTGCGACCTTTAAGCTTAGGGGGCGTCTTAACCATACCCTCCCACCAACTGTTTTACATCTCACTGATAATTCAAGTTTATATGTTAAGTTAGTAGAATCTCTTAAATGTATAGTATCAATAGTGGAATTATTTAAATGCAAAGGTAGTTACTTTAATGGAATTATTTAAATGCAGAGGTAGTTATTTAGGTAAATATTTAAATGGAAGGGTTGTTACTTAAATATAGGGTGGTAAATTTTGATTTAATCAAATAAATTAAATGTAAATGAAATTTTATATTGAATGATTTAAATTGAAATATTAATAATATTATCGAAATGGAAGCTAATAACGTTATTAAAATCCATAGAAAAACATAGTAAATGTGATATTTTAAAGTTATTGGAATTATAAAATATTAGCTAAATTAATATATTTTTAATTGAAAGGCTTGTGCAAGCTAATGCTGGTCACTTATGACAGGTTCATTGCAATGGACTTTTGGAAAAACAGAAATATGAACCTCAAAAAACAATATTAGAGGTATCTACACAACTTTTTGGAATATGGTGTAAGAATTTGAAACGTGGACAATCATATTACCTTCCAGAATATATAACTTTTATTTATGGAAACTAAGAATAAATCCCAAAAAATGAGGTTCTTGTAAGGTTGGTATGTTATATTTTTCCCAAAAAATAATGAATATGTTTGCATTGGTCCACTCGTTTGGTATGCAAATGGTGGAATTTTGTGAAAAAAAATTATATAGAGTTGTAGATAACAAGTGTGTCTAGTGCAACGATATTTTTCCATATTTATTTATGTTATATTTTTTAGTTTTGAATCGAAGGAAGTCAGTGACACCCTAAAATAACAAGGTCAAGCGTTGGTCCACCACATCTTGGTCTTAACATAGTCAATGAATGATATTTTTTTTTGGATGTAGGTCTTTGTGTCTTCTTGTGCAGGTTCTTTTCCGTTTTTTAAATAGGTGAGGCAATCAAAAGTTATAGCCGATGTGTTATATTGACTTTAGTCCATTTAAAATTAAATAAAAAATAAAAAAAAAGATAATGGATTGAAATAAAAATTACATATTCAGAATCTACACACAGAGCTAAACAAGTGTGTGAATTTTCATTAATAGTGGACAAGCGTGGCATATGAAAAATCATGCACGAAATAGAAAAAAGTGGTACAAAAGAAGTTTTTATGTCATAAGACAGTCCAAACCACTTGGTTGGGCAACCCAAACCTAAAACCAAAGCAGCCCAATCATCCACCACATTGGTTGGAAAAAAGGTGTCGCCAAAATTCTAAATTTAAATCACGTGCACGTGTAGTTTAAGACATAAAGTGCACGCACTAGAAACGCGATCGCGCTCTCTAGGTGCACACGCACTAAAAGTGCATTCGTGCTACTTTGTATGCATGCGTTAGAGATGCACGTTCGCATTTGATAAGTAAACACTTTGTTTTGATTTTATTTTCAAGCATTTGCAATGGAATGATGAGGAGGAGGAGGAGGATGATAATGATGATCAAATGAGGATGATGACTATGATGATGAGGGGGAGGAGGATGACTATGATGATGATGAGGATGATAATGACAATGAGGATGATGAGGATAATGAATATGACAATTATGATGATGATGATGATGATGACTATGGTGATGAAGAGGATGAGGATGATGACGATTATGAGGATGATGATGTTGATGATGAGGAGGAGGAGGAGGAGGAGGATTATAATGACTATGATGATGAACAATGATGGTGATGATGATGATGATGATGAAGAGGAGGATGATGGTCATGATGACTATTACTATGATGACAGTGATTATGATGACGACGATGATGATTGCGATGATGAGGATGATGACGTTGATGACGAAGACGATGATCATGAGGAGGATGATGATGACTATGAACATGACTATGAGGATGAACAATGACAGCAATGATGATGGTGATGATGAACAATAATGATGATGACGGTGCTTAGGAACAATGATGATGATGATGATGATGATGAGGATGATAAGGATGATTTCAATGACGATGATGAGGATGATGACTATGACGATGAGGATTAGGATGAGGAGGATGATGGCGTTAAAAATTATGACGAACAATGATGGTGTTGATAATGATGATGAGGATGAGGATGAGGACGAGGATGATGATGATGAAAACGATGATGAGGAACAATAATGATGATGATGATAGGTTTAGTTGAAACTTTGCTTTGATTTTATTTCCAAGCACTTGCAATGGAATGATGACGATGAACAATGATGATGACGAGGAGGATGATGACAATGCTAACGATGAGGATGATGACTATGATGATGATGAGGATGATGATGACGATGATGATGAAGATGACGACGATGATGATGATGAACAACAATGGTGATGATGACGATGATGATGAGGATGAGGATGATTGATGATGAAGATGAGGATGAGGATGAGGATGAGGATGATGATGAACAATGTTGGTGATGGCGATGATGACAATGATGATGATGATGATGATGATGATGATGATCATGTTGATGAAGATGATGAGGATGATGATGTTGATGATGACAATGATGAGGAGGAGGAGGATTATAGTGACTATGATGATGAACAATGATGGTGATGATGATGATGACTATGAGGATGATGATCACAATGACTATTACTATGATGACAGTGATTATGATGATGATGATGATGATTGTGATGATGAGGAGGAGCATGATGATGACTATGAGGATGAACAATGATGACGATGATGATGGTGATGATGAAAAATGATGATGATGACAATGCTGACAATGATGAGGAACAATGATGATGATGATGATGATAAGGATGATTTCAATGATGATGATGAAGATGACGACTATGATGATGAGGGTTAGGATGAGGATGATGAGGACGATGATGATGAGGATGATGATGAGGAGGAGGAGGAGGATGATGACGAACAATGTTGGTGATGATGATGATGAGGACTATGATAATGAAGAGGATGAGGATGATGAGGATGATGATGTTGATGATGATGATGATGAGGAGGAGGAGGATTATAATGACTATGATGATGAACAATGATGGTGATGATGATGCTGATTATAATGACTATGATGATGAACAATGATGGTGATGCTGATGATGAGGATGAGGATGATGATCATAATGACTATTACTATGATGATAGTGATTATGATGATGATGATGATTACGATGATGAGGATGATGATGTTCACGACTAAGATTATGATGATGAGGAGGAGGATGATGACTATGAGTATGAACAATGATGGCGATGATGATGGTACTGGTGAAAAATGATGATGACGACGATGCTGACGATGATGAGGAAAAATGATGATGATGATGATGATGATGATGATTGTGGTGATGATGATAAGGATGATTTCAATGACGATGATGAGGATGATGACTATGATGATGAGGATTAGGATGAGGATTATGATGACGATGACAATGATGATGAACAATGATGGTAATGATGATGAGGATGACGATGAGGATGATGATGATAATGACGATGATGAGGAACAATTGTTATTATGATGATAGGTTTAGTTGAAAATTTTCTTTGATTTTATTTCCAAGTATTTGCAATGGAATGATGATGATGAGGAGGAGGAGGAGGATGACAATGATGATGATGAGGATGATGACTATGAGGATGATGATGATGAGGATGACGACGACGATGATGATGATGGTGAAAAATTATGGTAATGATGATGAGGATGATGAGGATGAGGCTGATGATGATGATGATGATGATGATGAGGATGAGGATGAGGATGATGACGATGACGAAAAATGTTTGTGATGATGATGAGGATGAGGACTATAATATCCCTCTTAAATGCCCTATGTATTTTGTGATGGTTAATGCTATTGTACTTGTTTTGCTGGTGAGGAGCTCAAGGCCAAGGCCCAACCAGTAAAACCTCACTAAGTAGGTGATTAATTCCCAAGTATGGAGAGGAGGAAAACCAAGGAAACGTATTGCACAACATAAAACGATTGGAAACCAATTCACTAGGGAAGGCTAATCAATAAGGAAAACCTCGAGGTCGAGTAAAGGTAACTGGGTATCACCAAGTATTGACGTAGGAACCAGCCACCATCCTCACCTTCAACCTTGAGCCACTTAGGAGACACTAGTCATTTCCTCACACAATTTGGTAATTTTCATATTGCGGGCTTGCAAGCCTAGGGTTTGAACATGAACAACTTTTCACATAAAACACACTTGATTACCTAAAGGTAACTGCAAAATGTAAAATACAAGTATACCTTAATGAGGTTTTATGAGGAATAGAAGCCTTCGCCTCAGCGAGGTTACTTCCACCTCATCTTTAATCAAGGGAATGAAGAAGACATATAAACTATAAAACATTATATATGAATAATAACAAGAATATATACATTTATATGCAAGAAAAGAATTCCCTATATTGGAAGCATCTTAGCGAAATAAACTTGAGTAGTGGAGCTTGTTAGGCACACTATATAATAATGAAACATTACATAGTAGAATGGAATTTTATGCATATATACATATACTGGAATTTGTATATTTGAGAAAATTATACCAAAATATATTTATATATATATAAAAAGCATAGTGTTTACAAAACATAAATACTTATATTAATTTAATTTCCTTGAGTAGTTGGCATAGAACGACTATTTCCTTGAATCAAGCAAGCGTTACCTAATTTAATAATTACTATGGGAATGGATTTCATGGCGGAAATGAAAAAGGGTTTTAGAGAACCAGTGATTACACCAATGGCAGCAAGCATTTCGGCATTCTGCAATTTTGGGCATTTCAGCAGCAACGTTAATTGCTCTGCTTAGCCATATGAGAGGAGATTCGGTTTCTGCTCTGCCATACGAGAGACGAATTAATTGCGTTGCTCTGGCATGGGCATTAAATTCACTCTCAACATTTTCAGCATGATGGTATTTCTATCGCTGCAATTTCTGGTAAAAGTAAGTCGAAGGGTAGGGATTTATTTTAATAGATGACCATTATATATGGACGGGGGGACTCGCCCTTGGGAAAAAGAGGAATGGGGTGCGATCTCTGCTTTGAAGGAGGTCTTTCTTTGATGCTCACGGCTTCATATGGTAATTCTATTTTTCCTGTGATTGCGAGTTGAGGTCTATATTTTGACGTTCACCGACTCATAAGGTCGTTCTATGTTGCCCACGATGGTAAATGGAAGGTATTTCCTTAATGCACACGGCCTCATATGGTCGATCCATTTTCCTACGACTGGGAGTTGAGGTCAGTATTTCGGTGCACGCGGCTTCATAAAGTCATTCTTTTCTTTTTGACAATGGTAAACTGGTGGTGTTTCTTTAATGCTCACGACGTCATATGGTCGATCCATTTTCCTATGACTGGGAGTTGAGGTCAGTATTTCGGTGCTCACGACTTCATAAAGTCGTTCTTTTCTTTTTCACAATGGTAAACTGGTGGTGTTTCTTTAATGCTCATGGCCTCATATGGTCGATCCATTTTCCTACAACTCGGAGTTGAGGTCAGTATTTCGGTGCTCATGGCTTCATAAAGTCGTTCTTTGCTTTTTCACAATGGTAAACTGGTGGTGTTTCTTTAATGCTCATGGCCTCATATGGTCGATCCATTTTCCTACGATTGGGATTTGAGTTTGGTGCTCACAGCTTCATAAAGTTATTCTATTTTTCCTACGATGAAAAATTGGAGAGCTTCATAAGGTCATTCTATTTTCCCTATGATGGGGATGTGAAGTATGTCTTTTGATCCCGACAACCTCATAATGAACTAATATCTTGTTAAACAAATAGATAGTTTGCTAAAATCTAAAATTTGTAATCTTTTTCATTAAGTCCCTTCTCGAAAATCGAAATTGGTGAATGTGACCTAAACACCATTTTTCCCCCTCCCTGTATTGATGTGTTTCAAGAGTTAAGGACTGTGTTGCGATTAGTTGGCTTGGCGCTGAGATTGGTTGAAGCCTAGTATTTCTTTTTCCTTTTATCTACTCGGCGAGATGCTATGCCATTTTTGTAGGTAATCTTGGATATGTAACACAACTAGGATTTATGGTCTTTATAGGCGTTTGTTAAAGTCCTAAAATACTAGTTTATGCATCTGTTAATTAAAAAAAGTGGAACAAACATACCATGCTTTTTTTTTGATAGAGTTCTGGTATTACTTTGTATGCCGGCGTCTTATCCAAGGATCGGGAATAATTGGCTACACCGGCGTTTGATTTTAGATATGGTGTTATGTTTGTGTCGGAATGCTACAGTGTTTCCATACTATAAGAGATATATTTTGAAAGGCTGCAGTATTGGAACTGCATATTTGTAACCTTGTTGGAATACTTAATAAAAATAAAAAAATCCGGACAGTTTGGTCTGGACTATCTTTGGTGGACGTAACCCCAAGGTTGGGGTGAACCACGTGAATTTGGTTGTCTCATTGTATTACTATGTAACTGTGCTGGTTTATTTATTTTGTTTACATGATGATGATGATTATGAATGCAGCATAAATGTTTTAATGGGTGAAAAGATTACTAAAATTATGTTTTGTAGACTTATTGAATGTTTTATAGACAAAGGTATCAGCGGTACAGTACATATGGTATCAGAGCCAGCTACAACACTGGACCCTTAACAATGGGCTAACAAGATAGTTTTGCAGGATTACATTTGGAAGAAATTATGATGTAGCAGTTCATACTTTCTATGGATCAGTTCATGCTCTCCCTGGATTAGTTGTCGAATGAAAACGAGATGAGTACCATGCTAGTCACTCTATTAAGTTCCTTTGCATGCTGTATGTTCCATCTATAAGTATAAAATGTAAACGATAGTTATTATGAGGCATTACTGGTATGAAAAGCTTTTTCCACCTAGAAAACGGCCGTGGGATAGAAGTCCAAATGTGGATGTAAATAGCATTAACAGAAGATGGTGTCCTTCAATATTAACAGTGATGGTGATAGTGTCCTATTGTGGGACCATACTCTTATTGTAAGTCAAATGTGTTACCCGTGTTGCTTTGTTTTCTGCACAAAACACATTTTTTTCCTCTCACCGTCATGGCCTGGTTTGATTTGCATTAAGTTTTGCTTCCACGTTTCTGTCCAAGTGCAATTTTATTAAAATTAGGGCTAGGTCGTACATTCATTGTTATTTTCAGTTTGATCGCAGCCTTTCTAAAATAACGTATCAGTTAATCTGTGGGGGCATTAGGTATTATATTTTTTGTTTTAACCCTGTAACTGGGTGGTACTGCTGACAGTTCTTTATTTCAAATTGATTTATAAGAAATGTTTAATGAGTTGACATATCTGTCAAGAAATATTGTTATTTGATCCTTTTCTTGGCTAGGAAGCCCTAATCAATATTTGGAAATATTGTTGTATTTTTTTTTAAAGTGTTTTCTTGGTGGGCAAGCCCTAATAGATCTTTCAAAATATTGTCTTTTTGTTTTCACCCTCCCAAGCCCCATCGTTTGCTGGAGGCGATCTCAAGCCCCTTTTTTTTTGTCTTTGCTACAACAGATTACAAAAAAAACATGTTTACTTTGAAAAATATCTTTTAATAAGTTTTTACATCGAATAATGAGTTCTTACTTTGAAAAATATGTTTTGATTTCCCAATCTTTCCAAGAAGCAGTATTGATTGCTTGCCTTTTTCCTGGAAAACATGCAATAAGTTTCAAAAAACTAAGTCCACATATATATGTTCTTGGCCTCAAATTTATATTTTGTGCATCTCTGCGTTAGTGTGTAATAGGAAAAAACCTTGAGATGAGATTATTTTGATGAGTCTAGTCCATCTTATGGAATCGCTGTAAGAACCAGATCCATATGAACTACTATCTTTTGTTGTAAATCTATCCATTTGGAGAAATTGCTGTAAGTTAATAGAACAAGACCCAATTTTTGTTTAAACCTGTTTTTATTATGAGCTGATCCTTTCTTTTTTTTTGGGTAACACTGTATAGTGATAGAACTAGGTTAGTATGAGTTCCTTATTTTGCTGTGAGACGACCCATTTGGGGAATGCTGAAGATTGACAGAACCTAATCTTCTGTCGAGAGCCAATCCATCTTGTCAAAATGCTGTATATTAATAAGACTAGGTCTGTTTTCCCCTTTTAGTTGAAACGTGTGGAATCAAACGGAAGGGTAGTAGGATCCATACTGAAGCTTGCTGCAATTTTTATTTTATTTTTTATCTATTTTGGTATAAATTCTGATATCACTTAAAGAGTTATGTTTTGGATATAAGATCCTTATATCTTCCTTCTTTTAAATGCAAATTGTGAACCGTCCCTGTGACTTTACATCAGATTTGGTAGTCTTCCAACATGAGGGGAGGTTATCCTTCTTATATCGTTTGACGATTAAGCGATCTTATTTCTTGGGTTGAGATATTTACATCCTCATTCTTTTAGGATGTGTAAAAGGGTGATTTTTTTCGATTGTTTTATTTGATTTTCTTCCACTAATTGAATGGGTATGAATAGAGACAATTTGCCCTTCGTTTTAATGATTTTCCTTTGATGGATTTCTAGTTACTAACAGAAGTGATTTGCCCATCTCAACCGAAACCAAAACCAATCCTAGTTATAAAATCGATGAACACCAAACTTAGCACGTTCAGCTTTAACGTGAGTTACTTCGTTGGCGCACTTGGTTTTCTCTACATACATGACTGGACACATGGTTGAATTGAATGCAAGACTGTGCGTTGTATAATTAATACCGTGCTTTGAAAAAGATTGAAGTAGAGTTTTGGTGTGAAGCTCATTATATTTTTATAAGAAGGGAAAAGTGTAATGGATTGAGATAGATATAAGAAGGAAAGTATTTTGAGTGGAATGTGAGGTCATAAGAGGGCTGAGGAAAGGTAAAAGTAGTTTATAATAATTATGGCTAAAAAGGGTAACATTAAATTAATATGCTATAGAGAGTCTCAATGATTGATAGGTGTATGTTTGTATGTTTTAAAATTGTGCAATTATTTTTGTTTCTAACTTATTTGAATCATCTACTAGGCAATTCGATGGGTACCTTTCAGGCCAGTCTTTTATGGGTTCGATCCTCCACAATTTACAGCTTGTACGATTTCTGATCCAAATTTGCACATGACAGACTTGCATAATTGTTCTACAAGGTTGTTTTGAAAGCAATATTCAATGAGTCGTACAGTAAAGATTAGGACTAAAGGATTTTGATTTTGATTTCAGCTATTAGACGTCCTTTGCTTGACAAGATGTTTATTAAGACCACCTTGATTACTGATATTAAGACCACCTTGATTACTGATTTTGATGCCGTTCAATTTTGCTCATGTTACACCTCTCATGGTATATTGGGAGCTCTATCTTTATTTGAGAATGATTTAAGTGCGTGGAATATAAGTTATTAGGAACTTGTACGTTATATTGAAACTTGATAGATTGCTTGATGGCATTGATATTATGATGCAAGCTAATGGTAGTAATTAATGGAAGGGGTTATATATTTGGCATTAATTAGTATGCAAATATCTATTTATTCAAGAATCAATACTGTATGCTTTATTTGAATAATATAGCCTTTTGGTGCAAATTGGTTTTGTTGATTTCAGTGGTTTAAGGATTGAGTATGGCTCCCTGAATTGCTCGTAGTTGAAGGTGGTTTGAACAACTAAGCACGCCAACCATTATGATGGAAATGGCTGATAGTATCACCAGACACCAACTTCATGGAGACAGCTCTGCTGTTGATTTTTCTTACAACTGGTGATGTCCACGATTATCTCAGGTTTTTTTTTTTATTATTATTTATCAGATATTGTAGATGGGACAGTTTAACTAAAAGTAGTTGTTTAATTGGTCTTTTCGACTGGGATTTCCTAACCTTATTGTGGTGAGGCTTATTGCAGGCAATTTAATTTGCTTAGAATTGTTAACAGGTTTGAATGTTGGTCTTATGGCATTGGCAAGCACTTTAAAAAGTTTAGATGTAGTATATATAAAATGGCAACAGTGAGTGAATTTTTTTTTCTATTGTAATAAATTGAAGGTAATGAGTGATTGCATTGTCAAAATTCTCAAGTTTATGTGTTTTCTTGTAAA
The DNA here is from genome assembly GCA_001517045.1 of Pseudotsuga menziesii. Taxonomy (NCBI): domain Eukaryota; kingdom Viridiplantae; phylum Streptophyta; class Pinopsida; order Pinales; family Pinaceae; genus Pseudotsuga; species Pseudotsuga menziesii. Next base: position 189,269 of record LPNX010855924.1, read on the forward strand.
TGGTGTTGGTATAAGAAATTGAAAATATTTTGTGGCTTCTTGTAAATTCCTTCTTGTCAATTTTGGTGATAAAAGGATCTTATCTGATGAATAAAGTAAGGCATGACTTATGCAAAAAAATTTGATGTTCTTTGAATTAATAAGATGATAAACTAACACCCATAGAGTGCTTGCAGGCATCGGGATTTATGGCCATGAAAAAGGATAAAGCTCCAGGACTATGATGAGTTAAATATCATGTGTATAAAGTTATCACCAGAAGAGGGAGTGGTGATGGAGGTAGTGGTTAAACTCTACCTTGTTTTCCCCCGAGCCAGCGAGGGACCATTATGCACTCTGGGGACGCCCAGATGTAAGACATTTGGTTAAGACTCGTTCCGCACACATTAGAGGACTGTCACCTGAGTTGGGGGACTCGGTGAAGAGAATAACCTCTAGATGCTATGGAGGTGTGCGAGAACGGAGTGCCTCAGCTTGGTGAAGCACCCTGAAGAGCACAAAAAGGAGATACGCCTAAGAGGGGTAAAGGGTATCGTCCTTGTGTCGGGTGGCTTGAATTGGTACTTGAAGTACTGTTAGCACTTGGTGTGCTAGGATGGAGGACATCCAAAGAAGAGAACAATGCCAGGGAAAGGTACATCCAGTACAGGTAAAACTGGTACTTATATGTTATTGGCAATAGAACTGATATAAAATTGTATTTCTGAGTTTTACATTTCGATGCTAGTATGCATGCATATGTCTGATTTTAAATGCAAGATCATGACTTGAAATACAAGCAAACTTGGACGACTCAAAACGAAAGAAAAAGTTATTGAAGAACAAAAACACCGAGGACGATGTTAATTTTAGGGGGAGAGGATGTAATATCCCTCTTAAATGCCCTAAGTATTTTGTGATGGTTAATGTTATTGTACTTGTTTTGCTGGTGAGGAGCTCAAGGCCAAGGCCCCACTAGTAAAACCTCACTAAGTAGGTGATTAATTCCCAAGTATGGAGAGGAGGCAAACCAAGGAAACGTATTGCACAACATAAAACGACTAGAAACCAATTCACTAGGGAAGGCTAATCAATGAGGAAAACTTCGAGGTCGAGTAAAGGTAACTGGGTATCACCGAGTATTGATGTAGGAACCAGCCACCATCCTCACCTTCAACCTTGAGCCACTTAGGAGACACTAGTCATTTCCTCACACAATTTGGTAATTTACATATCGCGGGCTTGCGGGCCTAAGGTTTGAACATGAACAACTTTTCGCATAAAACACACTTGATTACCTAAAGGTAACTGCAAAATGTAAAATATAAGTAGACCTTAATAAGGTTTTATGAGGAATAGAATCCTTCGCCTCAGCGAGGTTACTTCCACCTCATCTTTAATCAAGGGAATTAAGAAGACATATAAACTATAAAACATTATATATGCATAATAACAAGAATATATACATTTATATGCAAGAAAAGAATTCCCTATATTGGAAGCATCTTAGCGAAATAAACTTGAGCAGTGGAGCTTGTTAGGCACACTATATAATAATGAAACATTACATAGTAGAATGGAATTTTATGCATAGATACATATACTGGAATTTGTATATTTGAGAAAATTATACAAAAATATATTTATATATATATATAAAGCATAGTGTTTACAAAACAAAAATACTTATATTAATTTTATTTCCTTGAGTAGTTGGCATAGAACGGCTATTTCCTTGAATCAAGCAAGAGTTACCTAATTTAATAATTACTATGGGAATGGATTTTACAGCGGAAATGAAAAAGGGTTTTAGAGAACCAGTGATTACACCAATGGTAGCAAGCATTTCGTCATTCTACAATTTCTGGCATTTCAGCAGCAACATTAATTGCTCTGCTCAGCCATATGAGAGGATATTCGGTTTCTACTCGGCCATACGAGAGACGAATTAATTGCGCTGCTCTGGCATGGGCATTAAATTCACTCTCAACATTTTCGGCATGCTGGTATTTTTTCCGCTGCAATTTCTGGTAAAAGTAAGTCGAAGGGCAGGGATTTATTTTAATAGATGACTGTTATATATGGACGGGGTGACTCGCCCTTGGGAAAAAGAGGAATGGGGTGCGATCTCAGCTTTGAAGGAGGTCTTTCTTTGATGCTCACGGCTTCATATGGTCATTCTATTTTTCCTGTGATTGGGAGTTGAGGTCTATATTTTGACGTTCACTGACTCATAAGGTCGTTCTATGTTGCCCACGATGGTAAATGGGAGGTATTTCCTTAATGCTCACGGCCTCATATGGTCGATCCATTTTCCTACGACTGGGAGTTGAGGTCAGTATTTCGGTGCTCACGGCTTCATAAAGTCGTTTTTTCTTTTTCACAATGGTAAACTGGTGGTGCTTCTTTAATGCTCACGGCCTCATATGATCGAACCATTTTCCTACGACTGGGAGTTGAGGTCAGTATTTCGGTGCTCACGGCTTCATAAAGTCATTCTTTTCTTTTTCACAATGGTAAACTGGTGGTGTTTCTTTAATGCTCATGGCCTCATATGGTCGATCCATTTTCCTACGACTGGGAGTTGAGGTCAGTATTTCGGTGCTCATGGCTTCATAAAGTCGTTCTTTTCTTTTTCACAATGGTAAACTGGTGGTGTTTCTTTAATGCTCACGGCCTCATATGGTCGATCCATTTTCCTACGACCGGGAGTTGAGGTCAGTATTTCGGTGCTCACGGCTTCATAAAGTCATTCTTTTCTTTTTCACAATGGTAAACTGGTGGTGTTTCTTTAATGCTCACGGCCTCATATGGTCGATCCATTTTCCTACAACTGGGAGTTGAGTTTGGTGCTCACAACTTCATAAAGTTATTCTATTTTTCCTACGATGAAAAATTGGAGAGCTTCCTAAGGTCATTCTATTTTCCCTACGATGGGGATGTGAGGTATGTCTTTTGATCCCCACAACCTCATAATGAATTAATATCTTGTTAAACGAATAAATAGTTTGCTGAAAGCTAAACTTTGTAATCTTTTTCATTAAGTCCCTTCTCGAAAATCGAAATGGGTGAATATGACCTAAACACCATTTTCCCCCCTCCCTGTATTGATGTGTTTCAAGAGTTAAGGACTGTGTTGCGATTAGTTGGCTTGGCACTGAGATTGGACGTTGAAGCCTAGTATTTCTTTTTCCTTTTATCTACTGGGTGAGATGCTATGCCATTTTTGTAGGTAATCTTGGATATGTAACACAACTAGGATTTATGGTCTTTATATTCGTTTGTTAAAGTCCTAAAATACTAGTTTATGCATCTGTTAATTAAAATATGTGGAACAAACATACCATGCTTTTGTTTTGATAGAGTTCTGGTATTATTTTGTATGCCTGAGTCTTATCCAAGGATCAGGAATAATTGGCTACACTGGCGTTTGATTTTAGATATGGTGTTATGTTTGTGTCGGAATGCGACAGTGTTTCCATACTATAAGAGATATATTTTGAAAGGCTGTAGTATTGGAACTGCATATTTGTAACCTTGTTGGAATACTTAATAAAAATAAAAAAATCTGGACGGTTTGATCTGGACTATCTTTGGTGGACGTAACCCCAAGGTTGGGGTGAACCACGTGAATTTGGCTGTCTCATTGTATTACTATGTTGTGCTGGTTTATTTCTTTTGTTTACATGATGATGATGATTATGAATGCAGCATAAATGTTTTAATGGGTGAAAAGATTACTAAAATTTTGTTTTGCAGACTTATTGAATGTTTTATAGCCTAAGGTATCAGCGGTATAGTACAAGGACGACGACAATGATGAGGAAACAAATGGTGATGATGATGATGAAAAATGTTGGTGATGATGATGATGATGATGATGATGATGATGACGATGACAATGATGATGAACAATGATGGTGATGACGATGATGATTAGGATGACGATGACGATGATGATGATAGATTTAGACTATATTTTAGTGGTGATGATGATGATAGGTTTTAGACTATATTGTAAAAATACTCGAAATAATCATGAATACGAAGTCATTGTTGAAGAACGTTAGTCATTAAATGAAATAAATGTTAGTGAGTAAATGCTCTAAATGTTAGACAGGGGCGCACGTGCATTTATGTTTGCATGCACATCAATGCACATGTGGGGTCTTATACACACATGCGTGTGCGCGCACCTGTTAGTAGGTAAAAAAAATAGAGTTTTGAATTCCCTAGATTGTTACCTATTTTCATGGGTTTTCTTTTGCTGTTCACGTGTTTTTTTCTCCTCAACTATGCAATTTGGTTCACAATCCATCACCACTCTTTGACATATTGGATGGAAGCTCACGCTTTGAATCTAACAAACATATTCAGTGGTCCTGGAAGTTAGTGGAAAGATTCACACTACAAGTTTTCATTGGAAGAAGAGATAATTTTGAATAGGTATGGTGTGTTGTAAATAATTGTTTTAATTCACAAGTTTTCAGATCATTTCATTGATTTATGTTTTATGATATGCCTACAACAATATCTCTCTCATAGAAAACATTTAATTTCACAAGAATAAATCCCAAATTCACATCTAAACAAGTCTCGTATTCTCCATACAAGATGAAGTATTCCATGTTAACTAATTTACATTTGCACATGAATATATTTTGATTTTACACAATGATGGCATTGACGAAGTTATATTTTGAGACTCTTCAATTTAAAAAAAAACATTTGAAGTAATCATGGGAGAGGGCCCATATTGAATAGTTCACTAGGTTGTCCATATTCTCTATACAAGATGAAGTATGCAATGTAGACCAATAACCATTTGCACATTAATATACTTAAATTTCCCACAAGGATGGCATAGATGAGGTTCTCTATTGAGACTCTTAAATTTGTATAAAAACCTTGGAAGCAATCATGGGAGAGGGTCCATATTTAACAGTTCACCAACTTGTCCATGCTCTCCTCTTCATGCTAGATTTATCATAACATGACTTTGAGCTTGACAGGGATGCCTCTACCTCAATGATTTCTCCTTTTTTTGAGGAATTTGCAACCTCCTCATTTCACTCATATTGTTTGGACTTCCAATACTTTTTGAACACAAAGGAAGTCAGAATCCTATAGCTGTAATACCTACAAACTTGACTATCTTTACTTGACTCAAATAGAGTATAGAAATGAAAATTTGGTCCAAACATAAAGAGAAACCTTTAATCAATGATTATGTCTCAATGCCAATAATTAGCATACTAACATATCTGTAATTTAGTTATTTATGTTGGAACGTGTCATGTATCTTGTATAATGGAACTAATACCTAATTTGTTGCTTCGTATGCAGGGGTAGACCCTATAGTTTTTATAAATAAACTGTTGGATATGGGAAACTCACGTAACAGAGCAAGAAAAACTAGAAGGAATATGCCCATTGAAAAGGAAAATGAGGTAAGAGAAAAGGCCAGGTTGGAAATGGAGAGAGTGAGACATGGTCCAGACATTTCCACTAATGCTGGGTCTGATCCTAATAGATTTGATGACGTAACAACCTCTACTTCAGAACCCCGAGTGAAGTGGTTGCATCCAATGGACCCAACTCAAGTTCCAACATCAACACAGTCTCCAACCAACAATCCATCAACAATCCATGTTGAAGCTCTTGAAGACATAAGTGTATTGAGAGATGTTGCGTATGAAGCATTGGACCTAGAAGCAATGATTAATCTTCAATCTATTCCAGAAGACCACAACCATGTCAAGCACACTCCCAATATGGACCAACATGTGAATGATTCATGACAACAAAGAAGCTCTGGGATCTGTAGCTAATATTCACCTTCCCTACCTCGACTATCTACTGCAAGAAAAAGGACTCCTAGACATATCCATGTGGATGAAAGTTGCATGTTATGCCTTGAAGGTAAGTTTCCCAAACACACTATCGATTGGCAATGTAATGAATTAATGAAGGAATATTTTGAATCCAAAGGCGATGCAGGTAAATGTCAATTATTACTATGTTTGTTAAAGTCAAATTATTTAGTTGTTGTTAGGATAATTCTGGGCATAAAGATGGTTAGAAGTTCAGATGCTAACAATCATATTGTTAGAAATATCCAATTTGCTTTTAATGTGATTGGGAAGATGTCCCATAGTAAAAATATTTGTGCAGCTCGTCATGTGTTATCAGAATTAGTTGTAGTCAAGTTCACATGGCAACATCACCTCCTTTAACACACTTCTCAAATACTTGAATTAAATAGAAAAAATGTTTAGAAGTACTCTGTTATAAGAGAAAATATGCAGACTTCAGGTGGAAAAGAGTGTTGGTATTTTGTCAACAGGTTTCCTCATCAAGATATGAAGCTAATTGATGCTATCAAGGAATTAGTACAAAGGTTCTCGCATGATCATACCAAAACTTCATCTAATGAAAGAGATGTGCTAAAGCTAAGAAACGGTTCTACTGAACGTTAACCCCACGTCAAACACTTCATTGACACAACACAGACTGAACTCTATGAGAGATTCCAGAATGACCACACACAATTAAACCTAGACCAAAGGTCATTTGAGAAATGTAAACGATGGTACGTTCATATATGCATTGATCGACACATGCGGTTGTAGATACCATGTATAATATGAATATTTTTTGACACGTATAAACATATATTTTGTGATTTGCATACTAACCTTGAGCAAAGCTACAATGAATCTATAATCCCACCGAATACATCAAGAGATTTTATCGTTAGCATCATGTGTCCAAACCATGAAGGACAAAAGTACTATTGAAAATCATGTCTATATGGGAATTATTCGAGGTGTAGTGGGTTTTCTCTTTTGAACTATTGCATTCATGGAAGTGATAAGTATTAATTTGGCAATATCAGCATGGAGATGCATAGCTTCAAGTACGTAACCTATCAATTAGATAGTGCAAAGGAAAGTAAAAAGATTACATTGGTGAAGACACAGGTGCAAATGATTATTGCATGTTGTCCCTCTTACATGTTCAGTTTCTACATATACATTCTTTAAAGGTCACATTCTAATATGACCCTTGTTTCCATGGAAATAGGTACGGGTATGTTATTTTTTTATGGAGTTCTACAAGAAAAATGAGCAGTATGTTCAACATGTGCACGTAGCGCGATGGCAGGATGAGTAGTATTGAAAATGCAGGGACAAATTTCCCATTGGGACCATATTGTCAATTGTGTATTTTGTAGAAAACTACACCCTTCAGCCACAAAATGAAATTCAGAGTCAATACTACCATTCTGACCAAGTCAACATCATGGTACATATTATGTATGGGCATGGCCATGAGAGCAGCATTAACAATAGGATAATACAAAATGAGACAAACTTTTACATACGTGATGACAGATGCCATGATCTGCATTATGTGTAACATTTTTTTTGAATTTTCTATGATCAGCTAAAGGAGGGAGATATACAGATGGATCAGCATTGGATATGGCCAGATGGTTGTGCGGGCCTGTTAAAAAATTACTGAGTCTTCCAATGGATGAGTATGTTACATAAGACTTATAATGTGCCTCATATATGGAACTACTTTGAGACTAGGCAAGGAAAAGGTGAGCATGACGGTGCTGGTGCATGCATCAAGACCGCACTATGAAGGGAGGATATGCGGTTTACTAGAAACCCCCATAACAAAGATGCATAATCCATAGTTCAATGGTGCTCAACAACAATTTCATACTGAACTTTAGTGGTAAGAAGGCCAGTTAGGAATTTTTGGCATGTCGTTGACATAGATTTATCACATTCCCATATTTTCGGCACAGTAGAAGGAAGACATGGATTTCATTTGGCTGGAAGCTCAAACAGCCCCCTATTTGAAATATGGACGTAGAAACTTGCTTGCTTTTGAATCCCTTGTAGCAGTTGCGAATGGGATGAATGTGAATGCATGGATTGGGTTGATGATTGGGATCATGTGCCACTTGTAGTAGACCCATGTGTAGTTGGTGAAACAACCCACTTAGAGGAGGGCCAGTCAGTGATTTTGACAGACTATGCCCATATCTCAGATCTTATACAACGAGGACACATATATGCAGTTATTGCCCCGAAAGACAATGAATGGGTCACGGATTATTCGAGGTGAGAAAATACTGAACGGATCATTGATTGATGATGAAGGAAATGAATTTCCTATTGGCTCGATGGTGGTTGATGGTGAATATCTTACACTAGATGGGAAATCAAGAAGAACTAGTGGGCATGTATTCATCGATTACAGACTAGGTTCTGTGGTATATCACTTCACAAACTTGATTGTTGGCACAAACATCCATCTACAGACAATGTCAATGAAGAACTAAACCAAGGTACATTACTTCTTGCCTCATTCAGAGCACAAGAGATTGATGGAGGAAATTAGCAATAGAGAGGATCTAGATGGCTATATTGAATGAGATTGGGTAATTGTGCTTACACTCCACTTGGATGCCAGTTCCATGAGTGATTGAAATTGACAGCTACTATTAAAAGACAAGACGATCAAGATAACTTACTTCGCTTTCTATGTGAACTCTGCAAAAGCCTTTCACTTTCCATATATATTGATGTCATGTCTAAATATATAGCATGTATAATTACTTATTACCAAGTATGATCTATTTTCTGCACCATCTTGGTAATAAGTATTTATACATGTTATATATTCAGAGAGGACATCGATATAGATGGAAAGGGAAAGAATTTTGTAGAGTTCACATAGAAAGCAGAGTAAGTTATCATTATCGTCTTGTATTTTTTGTAGTAGCTGTCATTTTCAACCACTCATGATTGTCTTGTCTTTTAATAGATTTTGACGTGTTAGCTTGCACAAGCACACGATTCTCTACATTTGACAATGCAAGAATACAAAAGCTATGCAAGAATAAAAAATTTCATCATTTTCATTCTATATTCCCTCTGTTCCTTTTAATTAGAGATTGAATTATTTGAATGTAACTTTTAAGTGAAAATGTTTGATGCATGTATCTTCAATAGACACCCTTCACTGGTTTAATATTTCACCCATGTTTCTCTTACCTTTGCTACAGGAGTTTAAATGCCATGTCCTTCACAAGTTTGCTAACTCCGCACTTTATATTGTTCTCTACATGTCCTTCCTGGTAAACCACTATCTCTGCAACTTTCTCTCCAATTTGTGTTGCATCGGGCTACTATTCAAAAAATAATTTCTCTAATATTGTGAAATGGTATTTGACTTGTGCATTATGCTTTCATCTCTAAATTTTAATTGTTATTTTAGTAAGTTTTTATCCTTCTTCTATTTGATTCAATAATTAGAATTTAAGGAGAAAGAAGAATGTATAACACAGAGCAAGGTCAAAGAGTTGTTTATGTTTAAGAGATACAGTTTCTATAACATTTCTTCTATCCTTTTTTGGAGAAATATAGTTCATGCCCAATATTTGTTGTGTTGGACCCAAAGCTTTCATTGAAAATTGACTTCCCAAGCCATTCTTCAACCTTTTAATAATGCTCTTACCATGCCCAATAGTTATCATGTCATCCCGAACTGAGAGTGACCAAGTGTCCCTGAACGGCATTTTCATGCGACTTGTAGCTCAACATAAATCGGCAACCGAAGGTCGGATCGATTAGCCGTCGACTACGTTGGTCTCTTGGAATGCCATTACCTCTAGAGGGACCTCCCCACCATGTTTTCATGGCCCAGTGACTCCACATTGAATCAATTTCATAAACTATGGTTTTGCTCAGTTTCCTTCAATGCAACACTCGCACTGCTGGGTCAACTCTGAAAAACCCTCCTGCATGCCAGTATTGGGGGTTTTTCCATGCCAGAATCGGCCATACACACCTATTAGAGCCAATGGCATACAATCTTCCTGCTCCATTTGGTTTTTCGTTCCCGAACCAAGAGTGACCGAGTGTCCCTGAATGACATTTTCGTGCGACTTACAACTCAACATAACTCGGAAACCGTAGGTAGGATCAACAAGTCATTGACTCCGTTGGTCTCCTAGCATGACATTACATCTAGTGGGCCCTCTCCACCATGTTTTCATGGGTCAATAACTCCACGTTGCATCCATTTCGTAAACTAGGGTTTTGCTCAGTTTCCTTCAATGCACCTCTCGCACTGGTGGGTCAAATCTAAAAAACCATCCTTTGTGCCTATCTCGGTGGTGTTCCCATTTCAGAGTTCACCATACACACCTGTCAGAGCCAATGAAATGAAATCTTGCTGGTCCATTTGGTTTTTCACTCCCAGATCGAGAGCGACCAAGTGTCCTTGAATGACATTTTCATGCGACTTGGAACTCGACATAACTCAAAAATCGTAGGTCATATCGACAAGCTGTTGACTCCGTTGGTATCCTGGAAGGCCATTACCTCTAGTGGGCCCTTTCCACCATGTTTTCATGGTCCAGTGACTCCATTGTGCATCATTTTATTAAACTAGGGTTTTGCTCAGTTTCCTTCAAAGAAACTCTCGCATTGGTGGGTCAACTCTGAAAAACCCTCCTCCATGCCAGTCTTGGTGGTGTTCCCATGTTGGCATTGGCCATACACACCTATTGGAGCCAACAACATGCAATCTTGCTTCTCCGTTTGGTTTTTCGCTACTAGATCGAGAGTGACCAAGTGTCCCTGAACAACATTTTTGTGCGACTTGCAACTCGACATAACTTGGAAACTATAGGTTAGATCGATAATTTGTCGAATCCATTGGTATCCTGGCATGCCATTACCTCTAGTGGGCCCTCTCCACCATGTTTGCATGGCCCGATGACTCCACTGTGCATCAGTTTCGTAAACTAGGGTTTTGCTCAGTTTACTTCAATGCAACTCTTGCACTAGTGGGTCAACTCTGAAAAACCCTCCTCCGTGCCAGTCTTGATTGTGTTCCCATGTCAGCATTGTCCATACACACCTGTCTGAGTCAACAGCATGCAATCTTGCTGCTCCATTTCATTTTTTTCTCCCATACCGAGAGAGAACAAGTGTCCCTGAATGACATTTTCATGCGACTTGCAACTCAACATAACTCAAAAAATGGAGGTTGGATCGATGAGTTGTCGACATTGTTGGTATCATAGCATGCCATTACCTCTAGTGAGCCCTCTCCACTATGCTTGCATGGACCAATGACTCCACTGTGCATCGGTTTCGTAAGCTAGGGTTTTTCTTAGTAGATTTATTGATGTTGTAATTTGTTCTAATAAGAGGTTCTAGATATGTTATATGCTTGGAAAGAGTGCCCTAAAGGGATGTATCTTCATGGTGTTAATGTAAAAAACCCTAGTTCTATAGTAACCACCTTGGAACACATATTGAGGATAAGCATTGCATCATTGTAACCACCTTTCACACATATGTCGAGGAGCATTGGGAACAAGAAGATGTGGTACACAACTAGAGGATGAATGCGTTACATGATGAAACTTGGATATGCATAAGCATAGTAGGGTTCATATATGTAAGTAAACCTTGGAGAAGGAGATATAATACTAAAGTAATTGATGGTTTTCTTGCAGAATCTATAGCTCTTGTTGTCAAGGAAGACGAGGTAGAATGAGGGTTCCAACCCTGTAGAAGAACAAAGAAAAGAGCTAATTTCTTTGGTGATATTGCAGTCGTGTTCTTGTGTGATACATGGAGGTTAGGGAAAGACCATGGAAAACTTAACTTGATAATTCTGGAGATTCGTTTGATTCCTTGCCTAGAAAAAAGATTTTTTTAAGTTTAGTTGATTTTCCATGGAGGTCTTGGTGCTTGTGTTGATGCAATAGACAAAGACCTAGGGTTTGAGGAATCATCCTAGGATAGACATGTTGACGTAAAAACTGGTGCTAGACTTGTCTTAAATGCCGTGTGCTTCTACGATGAAAGATGATTAGGGTTTATAAACCCTAATGAGGAAAACAATTATAGTGTGGATACCTTAATGCATGCTATGGTTTCATGAACTACAATCTCATTGAGACTTGCATACTAGGGTTTCATCAACTACAACTGCATACTAGGGTTTCATGAACTACAATGGCATGCTACTACTAGGGTTGAGAAGTTATGAGATGAAACACATGTACATGTACAAATTGAAAACCAACTAGGGTTTTGTGAACTAAAATTGCATGCTATAACTATTGTTGAGAAGTTATGATATAGAACTAGGGTTTTGTGACCTCTTTAAAAGCTATGAGATGGAAGTAGAAACACATGTACATGTACAAATATAAAACCAACTAGGCTTTCATAAACTACAAATTGCATTCTATAACTATGGTTGAGAAGTTATGAGATGTAAATATCAATTTATGAGCTCTTTACAAGTTATGAGATGGAAAAGAGAAACACACCTATGGTTTCATGAACTACCATTGCATGCTAGGGTTTCATGAACTACAATCTTGTTGAGAATTTCATACTAGGGTTTCATAAACTACAATTGCATACTAGGGTTTCATGAACTACAACTTCATGCTATAGTTTCATGAACTACAAATTGCATGCTATAACTAGGCTTGAAAAGTTATGAGATGGAAGTAGGGTTTTATGACCTCTTTACAAGTTATGAAATGGAAAAGAGAAACAAACCTACGGTTTCATGAACTACAATCTCATTGAGACTTTCATACTAGGGTTTCATGAACTACAATTGCGTACCGGGGTTTCATGAACTACAATTGCATGCTATAGTTTCATGATCTGCAATTGCACGCTATAACTAGAGTTGAGAAGTTATGAGATGGAAGTAGGGTTTTATGACTTCTTTACAAGTTATGTGATGGAACTAAAATGGTATGGTATGTTAGTACATGGTATGATGTTAGTATCATAGGGTATGTACTATGATGTTAGTATTGTAGGGTATGGTATGGTATGCTAGTATGGTATGGTATGTTTTTTTTTACGAAGTATGGTATGGTATGTTAGAATGGTATGTTGTTAGTATGTTATGGTATGTTATATTAGTTGGTAGGGTTTCATGAACTCTTTACAGGTTATGAGATGGAAGTAGAAACACATGTACATGTACACATCCTAAACCAACAAGGGTTTCATGAACTACAATTGCATGCTATAATTTGGGTTGAAAATGGCCCTCCCCCTCATGTTTTCATGGCCCAATGTGTCTATATATCACTAAAAAAGCACATGTTGTGGCATTATATTATTGATGTACTAGAATATAATCCAATAACCTACATAATAAAACTAGGGTTCACATATTGAGACATGGAACTACAAACTAGGGTTTTATGAACTCTTTAGGTTTGAAGATAAAATTATACTCATTAGTATCGTTTAAGTAAAAACCAAATGGCCATATAGCCCTAGGATACACTTACAAATTGAAAACCAACTAGGGTTTCATGAACTACAAATTGCATATTATGAATAGGGTTGACAAGTTATGAGATGGAACTAGGGTTTTATGACCTCTTTAGGTATATATCATTAGATTGGTTAGTATCATTTAAGTAAAAACCAAAAGGCCCTATACCTAGGCTATGCACATACATGAAATAATTTTATTGGGATTAATATGAACTACTTACTATTTCATATGTTCACAAATGCAAATACCAATGTGTGCAAATGCTAGGAACAATACTCAAATTATCAAATTGTTACAATTGAATTAAAACCTAGGTTACGAATTGAATTTCTTTGTTATCCTAAACCCTACCTAACACTATTGTAATTGATGAATAGTTACATGCTAGAATTTCCTGAAATGCTAACCCTAGCTAGACTTTCCTGAAATTCCATGTGCGTCTATGATGAAAGATGATTAGGGTTTATAAAACCTAACGAGGAAAACAATTATAGTGTGAAGATTTGAATTTTATCTTATATTATCTTTATGATTGGGTAGATTCTAGCATTGGTTATGCATGCTAATTTGAGATAATTCTGGGTTGAATTTGTTAAGTAAACTTTAATGGTGTTTATTTTGTTAGATATCCTAAGTGTAGACCTTTGGATAGGTCATCATGCACTTGTGTAGGCCATCAAGATGATGACTAAGGAAAATCCTCTGAAATAAAAGGAACTTGCTAGACAAAATGACCCTTCAAACCATGATTATACCCCCAAAGAGAACATGTCGCTACCAAAGGAAGGATCAATAGGGATGAAAATATAGGAAGTGAGTGGGTAAGAAAGGAAGGAAAGCAAGTGACCTTAGGCTATGATAGGTGGGTAAGAAGGCTATTAGGGCTTCCCTAAATAGGATATTACCTGTTAGGGTTTCCTCATTGATTATAAATTTCCCACGTTATGCATGATAACCTTTAAACTTCAATTAGGGTTAGGGTTTCCTCATGGATTCTAAACCCTAGGTTATGCATGCTAACCCTTAAATCATTAAAATTGCAACAAGTACAATAGCTCATTAAAACAGCAAGTGCTCAATATATCGTTATAGAAGACACATATTCATGAACTTGTTTCATTTTTTATTTGATAAGGAAGAACAATTTTTATGGGACATTAGCACTATGGGATGTTTTAATTTCAATTCTGCATGTGGTTGAAGCATGTGAGTGGTGTTGATGGGACATTATCATCATATCATACAAATTCAACCTCTCTTGCAACCGACATAAAAGTATTTTCAACCAAGCATTTAGCATTATGAGAGTCCTATATTTCACTTTTTAGCTAACCAAGACAAAGGTACAATATTTTTAAGTAAACATTAGTGATAAAAAAAATTATAAGTGACAAGTTTCCAAGCCAATGGGATTGTTAAACCAAATCAAATTTCTAGTCAAGTAAAATGTCTTATGACAGTCCAAGATGTAATTTCCAGTCAAGTAGGAATGATAAGAAGTATATTCACTTTGCTTTTGATGACACAATGACTTGGAAGAAATTAAACGACTTTTCTAGTATTTTTCCAAGTTATGGATGTTTATATACCACTGTCAAATTTGTTTAAGTGTGGCTAGGAATGATTGTTTATATACAGTCCCTTTAGGTGTCTTTGTGCCACCTTAAATTGGATTATAAACAAATTTGAGGTGAGGCGTTAGTGAGAGGATAAGATAGGAAGGCGAGGAAGTGAACTTAGGATATGATAGGTGGGTAAGAAGGCTATTAGGGCTGTGCTAAATAGGATATTATAGTGAATATGTTAGGGAATCTTAGGATGAGTTAGTGTTGTTCTAGGGCTGTCCAAAATTGATATTACAGTCATATATATAGGGAGAGTTGTGGGGGTCTAAGTAGTGTGGAAATGAAAGGAATAAGCCTTTCTTTAGAGAGAGGGAAAGGTAGGAGTCTAGGGAAAGGGTTCTATCAAGGGTTAGGATAGAATAGAATGGTTTAGGTGTGTCTTATGGTTGCCTAATAGGTAGTATTATAGTCTAGTTTGATAGATAGTCCTAGGGTTAGTC
Organism: Pseudotsuga menziesii; assembly: GCA_001517045.1. Lineage (NCBI taxonomy): Eukaryota > Viridiplantae > Streptophyta > Pinopsida > Pinales > Pinaceae > Pseudotsuga > Pseudotsuga menziesii. The sequence goes on from LPNX010855924.1 coordinate 204,675, forward strand.
AAGGGTAGAAAATTGAGTAGAAGGCCAAAGGTTAGAATTACCATGTAAATACCAAAGGTAGACAAGTTATTTCTATTGAAATTTGGACAATGAATAAGACTGTATTTTTATGCATTTGTGTATTTTTTGTTAACTAACCTACAGTGTTATTTTTTTATGCATTTTTTTATGAAATTACGGACTTTATTGCTTTGTCAACAATAAGTATTACAAGCGCATCAATTGTAAACTAATACTGTAAAGAAGTACAAAATTATATATTAAATACAAAACTATCCAATCATATACAAAATAAGGCAACTTGTGCCATATACAAAATATGGAAACTTGTGTCCTATACAAAATACAACAACTCATGCCCTATACAAAATATGGAAACTCGTGTCCTATACAAAATATGGCAACTCATGCCCTATACAAAATATGGCAACTCGTTCCAAAATTCCACGTCATGGCTAGTGTACATAGGAGGCTCTCTCAATCCTCCTACCCACCCTCAGAGCTCCCAGGTCCAACTCCAAAATCGATCTTCCTCTTCTTCGAGCTAGAGGAAGCTCAGTTCTCCCGGCTACTTCGACCACCTCCCATTAGGATCTGAAATGACAACAATCAAATGTCAACTCCTACAGGAAATTATACAAGTACAAAACATAATTTAAATATCAAAATTATGTTTTCAAATTCTAAATAGATCACATGAGACGAGACCATAAGTGGTGAGTGGGATACCCTCATTTGTGATCCAAGTCTCTTAGCAATGCCACCCTACAACATTAAAACAGTAATATAAATCGTACAATTTACTGCTATGTTAATTTTCATTAATATTGAACAAGATTTTCATAAACTAATCAATCTCACCGTGAACATAATAGGCTGGTCCTCGGGGCTAGCAGGTGGAGCAATCGACAGCTCCTCATGGGTGGCAGGTGGAGTAGTGGGATGTACAACCTGCTCTGATGCTAGGGTGGATGGCATAGTGGAGGATGTAGCCACATCGATGTTGGCTAAAACACTAGGAGCATGGTGGGAGAGGGCATGGACTAGAGTGGGCAAAGTGGTGATGTACGACGATAAATTCCAACTGGCTATATAATGTAACAGGCCACCCTGGAAGAGGAAAAGAGGGTGGCGAGGGAATATGGGATGGGGTGGAGAAATGGGTGAAAATATTTTGATAATAGTCTAATATATTGAACTCATTTTTCACAATTCAAAAACCCCCTTTATAAATGAATGTGATAAGATATTGTTCAACAAGGTGAGTTCCCCGTGAGGTTAGTTCATCATTTTCTTTATAGGTAGTGTTGCTTGTTGGATTTTTGGCCACTTTGTTGTAGAATTTCTTGCTGTAACACATTGTTGCAGTTTGGTTTTAGAGCTTGCCTCTTGACCTGTGAGCCACCATTTTTCCACTCTCATTCTTCACACTCAGTGGTAGTTGGATTTTCGAGCCTATGTTTGACACTCTTGCGCCTTCATTCATTACATAACACACCATCATGTCATCATTGCACCACCATGCTACTTGCATAGAATTAGGGGCAACACCCCTTAGTTCGGTTCCTTGAACCTTCACTGTCGGATGCATATCCAATGTTGTTCACCACCTTCATAGCCTCACACTGCATCTAAGTATGATATGGATTCCTATCGATCCGAGCCTACCTTGTTCACAACCCCATCTAGCCCCATAACTGGTGCACCTCCTAACGCATTTCAATGGGGGATGGTTGATAGTGTACATATGACCACTCCACTTCTCACATCGGGTATCCCATTTGCTGGACCCATAGGTCCTCGTCTTAGTGGGTCCCTCTCCATTGCACACACCGTTGTTAGTACGCCACCCACTAGTGATGTCCATAGTGTAACTACCATGGTTCATAGTGTACCTTCCTTTAAACCTTGGGGGCATTGACCCTTCTACCACCATTCAAGATATTCACACCATTTTAGTGACTACTCCTACTATTAGAAGTCATCCATACCAACCCCCATTTCCACTCAGTAACTACATGCCCGCTGGTCCCAACATCATTGTTGGCCCTCCTCGATCTAGTCTAGGTCCTAGTCTACAATTTATGGCTAGTCTCAACCTTCCCAATTTGACACGATTGAAAAATGAAACCATGAGTCATGACCCATTGTAGCCTCCCATGCCTATCAAATTCACATCAGAAATCCATAATTTTGAGGGAAAGGAAAGAGAAGACCCTCAAAACCACATTATGTCATTCCACTCAGTTTGTTCATCTAATAACATAGTGGACAATTCTATCCAATTGCGAATATTCTAAAGCACACTCACAAGTGTTGCAACCAAATGGTACATCAAACTGCCCCATACCACTTATCCAAACTTTTACTTATTAGCATCGATGTTCCTTTAGTACTTCCAGTTACCCATTCGTTATGATGAGGGAAAGGAAATCCTATTATCTTGTCGACAGAACGATAGAATTTCTTGGTTTGGTTTCTCAAAACCTTACTCCCCTCATAGCCAAGGACATTGCATCTAAGCACCCAAAGACTAAGAAGGAAGCCATTCTTAAGGCACAACAATTTGATCTTATCTATGACTAGTCGGGTTATTTGTATACCATTATACCCGATGCTCCATGTGCTGGCTCCTCACGTCGAGATACACCAGGGGCATCCCATGTTGCTGATGGATTCGTTGGCTCTATTACTTAGCATCCTCACCTATACATGAACTCTCCTTCAATGCCACCTTATTTCAGTACCACCCCTAGTGTTTCTCAACTAGCTTACGCCCCTTATTTTTCATGTGTAGTGGCTTAGTTCGAAGCCATAGTTTAATATGTGTCTCCTACACCACTTCCTCAAGTTTAGGGACCAAACTACCTGTAACCTATGTGTAATGGCTAGACGGTAGGATTTGCAGCCACTACAACTACTCCTACTTATTACCCACCTCCTATGCAACCTACACCTGCTTTGTCCCTGAATTCTCTTGCTCCTCAAGGATAGGGATAGGATCAACAGAACCTCCATAATTAACATTCCCCTAATAACCAACAAGGGTGGAGAAGATGATATATAGGTAGGAACCACGGAAACAACCAATCTCGAGGAGGTGGCCAGTAACCCAACCCTCAGAATAACACTAGAGAAACTTCCCTAGCACATGACCCCCAACGTCGACCTAAACCTGGGAGGAACCCTCAATTGCATACTAATCATTCATGCACCATTTATGAAACTTACTACCATTATACACATTAGTGGCCCCATATGAATTGTGTCTCCCACTTGTTACAAGATGACAATCAGCGTGACTCTAATGCGGTCACTCTGACAGAGGCATACCCGACACCCCAGGTTCCTCCACCTATGGTGTTGCAGAACCCCTTACTCAAAGAACCCAACATTTGGTACCAAAAAATATCGCACCCATACCTATGGGTCCACCCATTGATCCTCATGTCCATCACCTTATGACATTATTGTTTGTTGTCAACTTATAGACTTGATGAAACCAATATGGCTCCACCACAGAAACTATTAATCCATCCATGGAATCTACCTCTATCTCTCTCGATATGTTCTTACATTTGATGAGACCTCCCACAGATAGAACTACCATATTCCCATGGTTCCCTTTGCTTAGCATTGTAAACACCTCCACTCCTAAAGCCATACTTAATTATATTATAGTCAAAAAATTGGCCCAGTATCTCTCTTCCATGTCTGCTTTGGAAGTATTCGAAACTTGTTCTTCAAAACACAAAGATTTTTTATCCGTATTAGGTGTCATCCATCCCTCTGAATCCATGTTTATCACTTTCGACTTGGATCAGGGAGTACCTCAGATGCCATCATCCATCGCCTTCCAAGTTTCGGTCACTATTTAAAATTTGGTCATTCATTGATGCATGTTTGACGAGGGCACATCAACTTGTGTTATGTCAACCATTGTTTGGAAGAAGCTTCAATGCCCAACCTTTCAATTTTCCACCACTTCCCTTCAATATTACAATGGTCATGCTGCTCAACCACAAGGCGTTCTCATGAATTTCCTCATTCAATTGGCAAGAAAAACCGTGTTTATTAAAATTGAGGTTGTCAATGCCCAACTTGATTACAACCTCTTCCTTGGACGTAGTTATATGTATGCAATGCGAGTCATTTCTTCTCCCATATTTTGGCTCTTAATGTTCTCCCGTGATGGGAATAATGTGACCATTAACCAACTTACATATTAGGATCGTAAAGGACCAGCCACTCTAGAGAATTTCCTCCCTACGATCGACACTAACATCAACAGCATATCCATCCCTTCCCTGTTTGTCATTTGTTGGGGCCACTTTACCAATGCTCCTTTGATAAACTCATGTTTGTCCTTACCACCCCCTCTTCCATTGACTAACATAAATGATTTGTGAATTATCACATATGGTAACATTTTGACCTCCTTGTAACCTCAGTCGCAACCAAAACCGCAGACCTTAGGGAATTATTGGGGTTCCTTCCTTGTACACATGATCCCCTTCCTCTTTACACCTTCCTACATGGTCAGTAAGATAGTCATGGCTACTCTCCACCTTTTATGTTTCACTTTGGGTATCCATGTGTTGTACCTGGATCTCCCCACCCCTCCCCCGACACCACATATCGTGTTGACACCGATCCAACCTATTGAGACAGCGTCAGGCCCCCCTCCTAGTATGCAACATACTTCTCCTACTGCTATTTTTTCTGTTGCAATATTCAGCAGAAGATGGTGTTTAGTGGATGGAGTCTAGTGTTCAATTGTATTGTTGGCATTGATGTCTAAATATGTCTAAGATAGAGGTAATTCACATATGACATATGCTCTAGGGATGCAGCTAAGTTCAAGAATCTACGGGCTCTAGAAGGCTAGGTGTATTCCAATCTAAGTTAATATTCTAAAAAGTGTCTCGAATTTGAATGTCAATTGCTAGAAGTACCCTAAATCCCAACTAGAAATGGACAAATTGTAATATTGAGATGCCCCCTAACTAATTCCACCAAGAATATGCACGTACCCTAGTCAAAGGGAAATGATCCTCTCCAAATGATGGAAAAATCCTCCAATAGCAAAGGGAATACCTTCAACGCTAGACATCACATTGACTACAGAGGTTGGTCTTTGTCCAGCAAATGGCGTCAGTATCTATAGCACCCTAAAACCTAGGGTAGGAAGTTCCCTAAAATAAAAATTAAAAAAATATAGTTTTACCTATCGATCCAGTTATAGTTCATAGAACATGTATTTGGTAATGAAATCATCAATGATCTAAGGGGCATTGAGACAATGCTCTCACAAGTATATTCTCCCATTGAAATAAAGGTTTTCCTCTAAAATATGAGCTCCTTCTTTCCTGTTAAGTTGCATGGGTATAAGGATCCATCTTATGGAAGTTAGCTATCACGTCAGTCTTACACACTGAAGGTCCCCAGTTCAAACCTGTGCAGCACCAACTTCTATTTTAACAGCCCTCCTTGTGTAGAGTTTGGTGTGTTGGAATATTCATTAGAAAATGATGATGAATGGATTTTGTTCTTTAATGATAGTTGGAATTTCCACGTGGTGTAACTGCCTCTTGACATGGGAATACAAAGAGCTTAGTGATGAGAAGAATTTCGAAGAGATTAGAAAGTGAATAACTGTTTGTTGCTTGCTATTCGATGAGAGATGAAGAGTCTGTAACTGTTTTCTGTAATGGTTTTGAGAGAATGAGAATCAACGGTGAATGTAATATATATAGATGAAAGCATATTTGATAGCAGGGGTTGTTCGAAGGAGTATTTTCTATGTAGAGTAAAAGGAACTCTGTGTCACAAATTGTCACTGAATGAGCATGCTGAGCATGAGTATTCAAACAGGAATGAATCTCATATACAGAATAGTAGAACGATGATAAGGAGGTAGAGAGAAGATTACAGAAACAAAAGAAAAGATTGTTGAACAGAGAATATTGAACCTGATGGGTAGAAGAATAATGCTAAGGAACGGAGATCTAATGCTGAGTATATGAATAGAACAACAGAGCATAGGAACAAAAGAGTGTGCTGAACAAGTTGAGCAGAATAAGAGCAGCAGAGAGTTGATGTTGAACAGAGAAGAGTGTTTGGTAAGCCAAGATACATCTGTATTGTTGTAATTTGATTCATTTGTAAAGTATAGCAAGTAAGGGAGGTAGGGAGGTGCTAGGGGAGACATTTTTGTCTCAGCCTGCAAGTGGGTGCTTGTAGAATTTGAAGGTTGGTGCCTTCACCCAATTGGTGTTGGGTAACAGTGAGAGTTGGTGCTCTTAGCAAGTTGGTGCTTGCATTCGTAGGTTGCAGCCTCGTTTAGTTGGTGCTCAACTAAGAAGAGATGTACAGCTGATAAGCCTTTGACATCCTAGGAAGAAGAGTTTTTTCCTTAAGGGTTTCCTCATGAAAAATTATGTGTCTTTTACATGTGCTTGAATGATGTGTTGCATGCTTTCTGTTCATACATTTAATTCTGAATTCATTGCAAGAATGACTGTCACATAGTTTCATTGATTCTCAGTTAAAAGAAGAAATTTGTTAAAAATTATTGATTTAACTTATTCACCCCCCCTCTTAGTTAAATACCTGTAACAATTGGTATCAGAGTCGTGTGCCTTTAGTGTAAGGTAGATCATGAAGAATTTACATGGCTAGTCAAGATGGTTCAACAAACAAAACACCCATATTTGATGGTACAAATTTTGCTTTCTAGAAGGTTAGGATGAGAACCTTCATAATGTCTCTAGGGGTAGATGTCTGGGAGATAGTAGAAAAAGGATATAAGAAACCTGCCTTGGTTGAATATAAAGATGAAAAATCAGCCTTCACTTTTAATGCAAAGGCTATGAATGCTATTCTTAGTGGTCTAGCTGAATTAGAATTTGTAAAGGTTATGCATCTTGAAACTACAAAACATATGTGGGACAAACATGTAAATAGCTATGAGGGAAATGAAAAAGTTAAAGATGCCAAGCTACAGTCACATATACTAAAATTTGAACAACTGAAAATGAATGAAGATGAAAGTGTTAGTAAATTCTTCGTGAGAGTTGATAAACTAGTAAATGCTATGAGAGCTCTTGGTGGAAAAATAAAAGATGATGATACAAATCTTGTCTAGAAAATGCTGAGATCCCTGCCTGATAGATTTAATCCCAAAGTCTCAGCTATAGAAGAAATGAGTGACCTCAAAACGTTAACTATGGATCAATTGCTGGGAACATTGATTGCCTATGAAATGAGGATTAGTAAAGACCAAAACTCATCTAGGGAAGCTTCCTTTAAAGCTGAAAAGAGTAATGAGTCACATATGGATGAACTAGAAGCAAAATTTGTGAGAAGACTGAAAATAGGGTCAGGGAAATACAAAGGCAAATTACCTTTCAAGTGTTTTAACTGTGGCAAAGTAGGGCATTTTGCTGCTAAGTGTCCCCATAAGAGAAAAGAGCAAAGCTTTGCTGATGAGGAGAGTTTTCCCAAGAAGAAATACAATCAAGAAAACAAGTTTAAATATAAGAAGAAAAGTCTTTGTGTGAATGATGATGAGTCGTCAAGAACATCATATAGTGAATCGTCTCATGAGAGCAAAGAAAACAATTTCATGCTAATGGCCATAGAAGATCTCGAACAGAATTGTACAGAGTATGAAATAAATGATGAATATGCCACTGTAGATATGGTGGGAGAGATGATGAGTGCTCTAGAAGTGATTGATAGACTAAGATTAAAGAAACGAAAACAAAAACAGTTGTTAATCCAATATGAAACTAGTAGAGAAGACATCACTTTTATAAAGCTGGAACTTGAAGAAAAGAAAATTGAAGAGTCTTTAAAATAGCAGTTAGCTGAAAGTAAAGTCAGATGTGAACATCTAGAAAAGGAAGTTGTAACTGTTAAGAAAGAGTTAGAAAAATATCAAGCCCTGTATCATTAGAACATATCCAGCATTAATGCTTCAGAGGAGCTAAACAATATTTTGAATAGACAAAGAGCTCCACAGATTAAGTTTGGCTTAGGGTATGGCCAAGGTTGAAACAGCAGTAACCCAGAGAGTAAAGAGTCATGTAAGGTGATTATGTTTCAGAGCAGTAAACAGATAGAAGTTCCCAGCATAACAAAGGTTGAGACATGTAAAGAGAATAATGGAAATGAATCTAAGGATACTAAACAGCAAGAAAATATAGTTTTAAAAGGCAAGTCTATACCGTCACAATTTCATGGAAAAGAGCCACATAATATAGTAAAGTACACATATCAGAAATTATGTTGTGAACATCGTAACTCAATGTACTATCCTTTTAGAAATCAGCAAAGAGTCAGGTATGATAAATCCTTTAATTTTTATTGTTTCTATTGTTCTAACTTTGGGCACAGAGCTGCCAATTGTTTGTATAATTTCAGAAATGTTCAGAGAAGAATGTCAAATTATACACAAAGGATGCATCAATCAGCATATAATCATATGAGTCGTATCCCTCCACCAGCTGTTAGAAGAAGAATGCAAAACAAAAATGCTAATCCGTTTGATCTTCTATACAACGAGCATGAATGTTACATATGTCACAACTTTGGGCAGAAAGTTACAGACTGTAACTTGAAAGAGAACAAAACAGAACCAAGCATGAAACATACAGCTGAACATAACATATGGAGAAAGAAAGAGAGTTGTCATTGTAATCTTGTGCTTTCAGTTCAGAAACAGAGTCATTGGTACATTGACAATGGTTGTTCGAAACACATGTCGGGAGACAAAGAGAAGTTTATCACTGTATCTGAACATAAAGCTGGAAAGGTAATGTTTGGTAATGATGCTCCAGGAAAATTCAGAGGAAAAGAAGTTGTAAGTCTCAGGAATGGTAAAGGGAAGGCTCAAGATGTACTCTTTATAGATGGGTTGAATCACAACCTTCTCAATGTGAGCCAAATGTGTGACAAAGGGTGTGAATTCTTGTTCGCTGATAAAGACTGTAAAATTAGAAATGTTTCCTTAGGAAAGCTAGTTGCCAAAGGAGTAAGAACAAAGAATAATATTTACGTTTTAAAGGAGGAAAAAGAACAGTGTTATCTTAGCAAATACGATGAAACATGGCTGTGGCACAGAAGACTGCGACATCTACATTTTGATCATCTGATAAAGCTCAAAACCAGAAATGTAGTAAGGGATTTTCCAGCAATATCTAGACCTCGAGATGATGTATGTAAGCCTTGCCAAATTGGGAAGCTAACCAGGACTCAGTTCAAATCGAAGAATGTTTCTTCTACAAGTAAGCCCCTTCAACTTGTTCATCTAGATTTATGTGGCCCATCAAGAAAAGAAGGTACTGGCAAAGAAAACTATTTTATGCTGGTAATTGATGACTATTCCAGATTGATTTCGGTTGCATTTCTTAAGGAAAAGTCTGAAGCGTTTGCCAAGTTTAATATCTTCAAAGCACTGATTGAAAATCAGATTGGGAGAAAGGTTAAAGTGATCAGATCAGACAGAGGAGGAGAGTTCAGCTCGAAACAGTTCAAGGAATTTTTTGATGAGCATGGAATTAAGAAAGAATACACAATAGTAGGAACTCCTCAACAGAATGGAGTGGTGGAAAGGCAGAAAAGAACAGTTCGGCAAATGGCTAGATCAATGATGAAGGAGAAGAACATTTCTCAAGGTTTTTGGGTGGAAGCTATTCATACAGCTGTACACATCCTTAATAAAGCTCATTTGAGGCCAAACAATGATAAGACACCATATGATTTATGGTTTGGAAGGCCTGCAACTATTAAGCACTTCAGAGTCTTTAGGAGTAAATGCTATATCAAGAATAATGATGAAAATCTGGGCAAGTATGATGACGGAGCTGATGAAGGGATATTTTTAGGATATGCTACAGAAAGCAAAGGCTATAGGTCTTATAACAAGAGGCTGCATAAAATGGTTGATTGCATAGATATAAAAGTAGATGAAGATTGTCATGGAATTATCAGTCAAAGGAATGATGATGATTCATGTTTGGAAGAAACAAATGAAGAAATAGAAGAACAGGTCCAAGAATCCCAGAAGAAAGAATCCGATTTACCAGAATATGAGGAAGCTGAACCTGAATAGCACACTGTACAATCTTCTTCCAGAATAAATAGAAAGAATCACCGTGAAAGCCAAATCATTGGTGATGAGAGTAAAGGAGTTCAGACTAGAAGGAAGATCTTGCAGGAATCTGAACAGTCCCATATTGCTCTTCTCTCTACAATTGAGCCCCAATGTTTTAATGAAGCCAGCAAAGACAAAGATTGGGTAGCTGCAATGAATGAAGAGCTGAACCAGATCGAGAAGAATAGTACATGGGAATTGGTTCCTAGGCCATCAGACAAGAACATCATTGGATCTAAATGGGTATTTAAGAATAAATCAAATGAACAAGGATAGATTGTAAGGAATAAGGCCAGATTGGTGTGTAAAGGATATGCTCAAGTGGAAGGGCAAGACTTTGCTCATGTGGCCAGAATGGAGCAATCAGAATGTTTTTAGCCTATGCATGCCATATTTCTCTTCTCTCTACAATTGAGCCCCGATGTTTTAATGAAGCCAACAAAGACAAAGATTGGGTAGCTGCAATGAATGAAGAACTAGACCAGATTGAGAATAATAGTACATGGGAACTGGTTCCTAGGCCATCAGACAAGAACATCATTGGATCTAAATGGGTATTTAAGAATAAATCAAATGAACAAGGAAAGATTGTAAGGAATAAGGCCAGATTGGTGTGTAAAGGATATGCTCAAGTGGAAGGGCAAGACTTTGATGAAACATTTTCTCCTATGGCTAGAATGGAGGCAATCAGAATGTTTTTAGCCTATGCATGCCATAAACGTTTTAAAGTATATCAAATGGATTTCAAATCAGCATTCCTGAATGGAAATCTTGAAGAAGAAGTGTACATGGAGCATCCTGAAGGTTTTTCTCTCACAGATAAACCTGATTATGTATGCAAGTTGAAAAAGGCCTTGTATGGTTTGAAACAAGCACCAAGAGCATGGTATGCCAGACTGGATAAATACTTGCAAGACAAAGGATTCAAAAAGGGTCCTGTGGAAATCAATTTGTATATCAAACATGAAGGTGATGGCTTGTTGATTGTACTAGTTTATGTTGATGATATTATCTTTGGCTATACTAACAACTCTTCTCTTCAATGGTTTGCTAACTCAATGCAACCTGATTTTGAGATGTCAATGATTGGAGAGCTGTCTTATTTCCTTGGACTCCAAATCAGTCAGAAGCCTGAAGTCTTATTCCTTTCTCAAGAGAAATATCTGAAGGAGATGCTAAAGAAATTTCAAATGGAAGACTCTAATCCTCTGAGTACACCCATAGTTAGTGGTTGCAAGCTGAGCAAAGATGATGCATTATCAGAAGTAGATCAAAAGATGTACAGATCCATGATAGGCACCCTGTTATATATCACAGCATCCAGACCTGATATTATGCATGCTATAGGGATGCTAGGAAGGTTTCAAGTAGCTCCCAAACAAAGTCACTTGCTAGCTATGAAACGCATATTCAAATACCTGAAAGGTACCTTGTCCTATGGTTTGCGGTATCCCAAGAATTAGAATTTTCAACTCATATCATATTCAGATGTAGATTGGGGTAACTATGTAGATGAAAGGAAAAGTACCAGTGGTGGAGCATTCTTCTTAGGACAGTCTTTGGTTGCCTGGCTAAGTAAAAAGCAGAGTTCCATATCTTTATCCACTACAAAAGAAGAGTATATCATTGCTGCTACCTGCTGTACTCAAATTTTATGGATGGTGCAATCCCTTGGTGATTTAGAAGTAAAGTATGCTGAGCCTATTCCCATTCATTGTGACAATACCAGTGCAATAAGTGTTTCCAAGAATCCTGTTCTCCACTCCAAAATGAAACACATTCCAATAAAGTATCATTTCTTGAGAGAACAAGTGGCTAATCAAGGTGTGCAGCTACATTATATCCCTTCTAAAGAACAAATAGCTGACATTTTTAGTAAGCCTTTGCCCACAGCTCAGTTTGAATACCTAAGACAGAAGCTGGGTGCTTAGTCAATGTCACAATGACCTATGCATTATGTAAGGGGGAGTCTGTGTTCATTGACATTGTTGTTTATAACTGTGCACTTTTCAGATTGCTGGTTCTTTTGTTTTTATCTCTTTTATGCATCTTGTCAGGGGGAGTTTCTGTAATCACATGTGCTTTAGTTGCTCATATTTCCCTTTTCCCTTGATGTCAAAGGTGGGAAATGTGAACAGTTGCTGTAGTTGCTGATATTGCCATCAATGCCAAAGGGGGAGATTGTTGGAATATTCAGCAGAAGATGGTGTTCAGTGGATGGAGTCTAGTGTTCAGTTGTATTGTTGGCATTGATGTCTAAATATTTCTAAGATAGAGGTAATTCATATATGACATATTCTCTAGGGATGCAGCTAAGTTGGAGAATCTACGGGCTCTAGCAGTTTGGGTTTATTCCAATCTAAGTTAATCTTCCAAAAAGTATCTCGAATTTGAATGTTGATTTCTAGAAGTACCTTAAATCCCAACTACAAATGGACAAATTGTAATATTGAGATGCCCCTTAACTAATTCCACCAAGAATTTGCGCGTACCCTATTCAATGGGAAATGATCCTCTCCAAATGATGGAAAAATCCTCCAATAGCAAAGGGAATGCCTTCAATTCTAGACATCGTATTGACTACAGAGGTTGGTCTTTGTCCAGCAAATGGCTTCAGTATCTATCGCACCCTGAAACCCAGGGTAGGAAGTTCCCTAAAATAAAAAATAAAAAATATAGTTTTACCTATCGATCCAGTTATAGTTCATATAACATGTATTTGGTAATGAAATCATCAATGATCTAAGGGGCATTGAGACAATGCTCTCACAAGTATATTCTCCCATTGAAATAAAGGTTTTCCTCTAAAATATGAGCTCCTTTCCTGTTAAGCTGCATGGGCATAACAATCCATCTTATGGAAGTTAGCTATCACGTGAGTCTTACACAGCGAAGGTCCCCAGTTCGAACCTGGGCAGCACCAACTTCTATTTTAACAGCCCTCCTTGTGTAGAGTTTGGTGTGTTGGAATATTCAGCAGAAAACGATGCTGAATAGATTATGTTCTTTAATGACAGTTGGAATTTCCGCATGGTGTAACTGCCTCTTGACATGGGAATACGAAGAGCTTAGTGATGAGAAGAATTTCGAAGAGATTAGAAAGTGAATAACTGTTTGTTGCTTGCTATTCGATGAGAGGTGAAGAGTCTGTAACTGTTTTATGTAATGGTTTTGAGAGAATGAGAATCAACGATGAATGTAATATATATAGATGAAAGCATATTTGATAGTGGGGGCTATTTGAACGAGTATTTGCTGTGTAGAGTAAAAGGAACTCTGTGTCAAGAATTGTCACAGAATGAGCATGCTGAGCATGAGTATTTAAACAGAGATGAATATCAGATACAGAACAGTAGAACGATGATGAGGAGGCAGAGAGAAGATTACAGAAACAAAAGAAAATATTGCTGAACAGAGAAGATTGAACCTAATGAGCAGAAGAACAATGCTAAGGAACAGAGATCTGATGCTGAGTATATGAAGAGAACAGCAGAGCAGAGGAACAGAAGAGTGTGCTGAATAAGTTGAACAGAATAAGAGGAGCAGAGAGTTGATGTTGAATAGAGAAGAGTGTTTGGTAAGCCAAGATACATCTGTACTGTTGTGATTTGATTCATTTCTAAAGTCTAGCAAGTAAGGGAGGTAGGGAGGTGCTAGGGGAGACATTTTTGTCTTATTCTGCAAGTGGGTGCTTGTAGAATTTGAAGGTTGGTTCCTTCACCGAGTTGGTGCTGGGTAACAGTGAGAGTTGGTGCTCTTATCAAGTTGGTGCTTGCATTTGGAGGTTGTAGCGTCGTTGAGTTGGTGCTCAACTAAGAAGAGATGTACAGCTAATAAGCCTTTGACATCCTAAGAAGAAAAGTTTTTTCCTTAAGGGTTTCCTCGTGAAAAATTATGTGTCTTTTACATGTGCTTGAATGATGTATTGCATGCTTTCTGTTCATACATTTAATTATGAATTCATTGAAAGAATGACTGTCAGATAGTTTCATTGATTCTCAGTTAAAAGAAGAAATTTGTTTAAAATTATTGATTTAACTGATTCACCCCCCCTCTCAGTTAAATACCTGTAACATTTTCTCCCCTCCTCCCATGAAGACTGGGGAAAGGAACCTAAAGCCCTTACTAAACCACGTCCTCCTCCTACACATGCTTTATGCAATGTCCAAGCCCATGCGACACGAAATTGTCAAAAATTTCCAATCTGTTGCACCAATATGCGCACATTAGTTGAGACCGATGACACTCCACTTGTCTACGTACCAAGAATACATGTGGTTAAAAATAAATCGCTATGAAGGAACCACCCATGTCCATTTTGTAGTTAATTCTTTCTTGTCTTTAACTCTTGTATGCATGATTTCCTCATTTAGGGTGGTTGATATTTTCTAGTTTTATTAAATCCTTAAATTTTTATTACATCCACTCATTAAACTCATAATTTCAGATCTAACCAATTTATTTAATTAAACAATAAAACTGATCAAATAAAATAAAATAATCATAGTGTCATTCTTGAGATGTTGTATTACCCCTTTTATCATGGAAACATATAATTTTCTCTATCTTAATCATAAAAAATACAATTGTTTTAACTTCATTTTACTCAATTTACTTAGACATATCAATCAAAATGGCCATCTTTCCTCCCATTATTTCTCTCTTCATGATTTTGGTGGTAAAATATAACCAAAACCATTTTAACGCCATTTTACTCAATTTACATTACTTAGACAATCAAAATGACCATCTTTCATCCCATAATTTCTTTCTACATGAATTTGGTGGTAAAGTTTAACCAAAAGAAAATCTAATGCGCATTATTCTATTCTTGGTCAAATCTATTGCGTATTAAACATTTTCCCTTAAACACGATTTTCAAGGACAAAGGTCATGCGACTCATGCCAATAACTTATTATCCTTGGTCAATGGTCATGCCATTAACTTACTTTTATTAGTTTAATTAGAATGCCTTCAATAAAGGGTAAGTACGCCACCGTTTGACTCTGCTTTGCATTTACTTAGGTCAAGGTAATTTCAGTAGTAATTGCCAAGAATGTAAAGTCTAGACCATTTGTATTTTTGTTGGTTAAATTTGTCCAATTTGGAAAGGTAACTTTTGTTAAAATAACTATTTTAGTTAAAGAAATTGCAATTTTGCTTATAAAAATAGATTCAAATCTTATAACCTTCAGAAAACTGGATTATGCAATTTGAACAAATTAAAATTGTCATTTCAATAATTTTTACCAAGATTTAATAAAAAATTTCATCTAAAAATGATACAAATAGTCTAAAGTTTAGCACACTCCATTATTCAGCGTTTCAGCATCTTCTGATCTCTTGAAAACTTAATTGGAATAAATCTCATTTTTATTTAGATCCAACAAAACCCTATTATCAATGATTCTGTGACCAACTATAACATATCCTGTTATTAATGAAGTATAGCAATAAGCAAATCTAGTGAATCTCATTAATAATACGATTTATAAATAACCATTTCATTATGATGTAATAACATTTTGAACAAATTATCAAATTAAAGAAATTCAATGATACATTACTCCGCGTGATATTATAACATGAGAAAATTATTCTGAGAAAATCTGGAATAATTACAACAAAAGGAAATCAAGCAAAGTACTAATAACGATTAAATTCCTTTGGTCTCATTAACAAAACTCCATTTCATAAAAACTTCACAGCTGAAACATCAGAAACAAATTGAGCGGAAAATCAAAAATCAAAATGTGAGCTCCAATGGAAGAAAACAAAATAAAAAATAGAATACATTGCCGATCAGAACTTCCAGCTAAATATCTTCCAACTCCATCCAGTACAGATCTAGTTCCTCTGAACCACAATGTCGTCAAGAGTCAGCTCCACAATGCTGTTAGCAGCTTCTTGTCCCAGTTGGTTCTCCTGCAGCAGGAGAGGGCCAATGCTGTCCCATGGACCTAATTGCTCACTTTCATACGGCAGAATTAATTCGTCGAATTTCTCCGGCGTTGCGAGAGAAGCTGCTTCTTTGGCAACAGCTTTTAAATCATCCCTTTCGAGAGAAAGCGGTCGTGGTAATTGATATTTTAAATGGGGAAAATTCAGCCTAGGTGCCCGGTCTCTTGGCAATGCTATGGCAACTGCATCGTAGGCCAGAGCTGCCATTTCGGGACGTTGAAACGTCACCAGCCATACTCTTTCACCCAGATATCTAACTTCGACGGACCAGTTACCAGATCTGGTATTACCAACACCCATGTATCTTGAGTCTGATTTTTCTTTTCAAAGCTCTGCGTTGCATAATCTCGGGTGGTAGAATCTCCTGAAGAATGTTGTCCCATGGACCATATGTTGTCTCTGAAGAACGTTGTCCCAAGGACCATATCTCCTGAGAAAGATCCATATCTTTCTTTAAATATCTAAGAAGTCTTCAACATACAATCTTATCAACAATGATGATAAGCTACTCTTACTAACGAATTGTAGATTTAGTTTCTGGGATCAATCTGTATATTTAGTTACCTCGATACTAATTTATATCATCATGATTGACTTTATCAACTTTTAAATAAACTTATTAGAAGTGGCTTAAATTCAAGTTTATATCTAAACTTATTAGAATCTTAGGGTGGTTATGGGTCATCCAAGGAAACCAATAGCAAGGTCAACTGTTGATTTTTCTGTTGGTCCGTTGGATGGCTTGAACATACATGTTTGTTAAGGATGGTAAATTTATGTTTGTTAAAGATGGTAAATTTAGTTTAATTAAATCAATGGACTGTAAAGGAAATGTGATATAAAGTAGTTTAAGTTGAAATGTTAAGGATTAGTTAAATGTAATTAGGAAATAATAGTAATAATAACATATTTTTAAGGTCATCAAGACACCAATTTATTATATAAGACTTTCTTGTTTGTGGGACAAGGGATATTCAAGAGACAAGGGATCTCTTTTCCCAAAGGATAAAAATATACATACCCTATTTCCTTGGAACTTGAACCCATAACCACTTAAGAAGAAACACATACTATGAACTGTTAAATCCACCAAATAAATCTATAACTTAAATAAAATTTAATATCTTAAAGTTATTGGAATTATAAAGTATCATTTAAATTTAACTTTTTTTATTAAATTTATATGTGAAGTAGCTAGCATATGTTAAATACAACAATAATTGAAATGCTTAAATTCCTTGAGTGAAATTGGACTTCAACAAGTTTATTAAATAAGTAAATACAAATGAAACTTAATATAGAATAATGTGAAATATGTTACTACAATTACAATCAGAATGACTATACACTCAGACTCCATCAAATGCATTGGGATTCTCTATTCCAAAGTTATTGGAATTATAATGTCATTTCAGTTTAATAATTTTTTAATGTTTCTTATGTGTAGTAATTTTTAATTCAATTTTAATGTTAAGTTCTTGAAATTTTAGGTAAATATTGTTTTTGGTCAAAGCATCTAACAAATATTGTCTTTGATTAAAGTAGTTTGTTTTGATCCTTAAATTGTTAGTTAACTTTGGTTGGCTAAATGATGTTAAGTTATTAAAATCTGGGTAATAAATCTTGTTTTAGGTCAAAGGAGGTGGTTTTTTTCCTTTAAATTATTAGGTTAACTTTGGTTGGATCAATGAGTCATTAACCTAAAATTGTTTTTAGGTCAAAGCAGTTGGTTTTTAGACACATAGCTTTGGTAACAGGTATTATGTGGTCATAGTATTACATATAATGTATAAAAAGGCTGGGCATCCTCCATTATAATAAAAAGTCAAGGTAAGAAGTGAGAAGATAATGCTCACTTGATTTCTTTAAGATGATTTGCCAAAATTGTTGGACCATTTTTACTTTTAACGTTTTACCAGATAAATCATGTATTATATTGAATGTACATGATTTATAATTTTGTATTATTGTTTTGTTATTTTTTTGTTGGGTTATATGATTTTCGCACTTATAAGACTGATAAGATATTATGAAAAAATGAACTAAATGCAAAAGAAATTTGAGATAGAACGCATGAAAGATAATAAAATATAGTAATATCAATCAAATACATACAAAATTTTATATCTAGATTGAGATCATTACGACTTTTTGTACTATTGTTAATTGGAATCACTACTACGGAACCACCCTTGTATGGCTGAATTGAACCTGAGTACCGACCTTCTGCCAAACCTTGGAGGCCTCGGCAAACGTAATGCTAAAAATGGGCATCCTTAAATATGCATGAATTAGTTAGCTACACCTTAACATAAAATAGAATTAATTTCACACATTTACAAAAATAAAAAATAGAATTAGTTTTTTTATGATGAGCCACGCTTGGTTCGAAACGTAGACAATAAACTTTCTAACCGCAGATTCTCCATCAGATGCCATGAATGGTTAAAGTACTTTGACCAAACTTTGGTCTATATAACTAAGTGACTGCAAATGTATTGTTATCATCTTGCAATATCAGATCTCGCTTTGCTTAAGGAGTATTTTCAACCTTTGCATTTCCAACAGGTTGCTCTTAATAGTAGTATCTTGTGGCACGTTACTTCTCACACAGTCATCTCACCAATTTCCTTTTTCTAATCTGTAAGAAAACCTGAGATTCTAGATGAATATAAGACTAGTATACATTCATTAATATTCATGTTGTATTTTGCAAGAGAATATTGATCTTTCTGTCTCTTCTGGCAATATTTAAACAAAGCTTCAATATTCTGCAAATAAGGACACAGTTAAATCTTAAGACTACTTAAACGGTATGCAATTAAGGATGACAATAAAATCGAAGTAGTTTTTTATTCAAATAAATAATATCCATCTTAAACTATAGCTCTACAGATCTGCCTGTTTCTTAACACTTCTGTACGCAGAGAAATGTCGATCAAGATTACTATGTTGTCCTTTTTATTATGCTTCATATAATAACACTTCTGTATACATGAATTTGATGGCACAGTTTGACCTATAAAGATTTAAGTCTTATTTTCCATATTATACATTTTTCCATTTAACTCGACTCAATTTTCTAGGCACTGGGGAAGAATGGAGTTTTTTAAAGCAAGAATTGAGTTTTTGTAAACCGCGATTTTACATTTATTTAAGTTTAAGAATGTGCTATTACTTAACGGAGTGAAACACTATCAGGCAATGGCGAAGCATGGAATGTTTACAAATTTGTAAACCATGGTTTTACATTTATTTAAGTCAAACCAAGAATGGAGTGTTTTTAAACCATGATTTTACATTTATTTAATATAAAAACTACTTAATGAATAACAATGTGCTATTACTTAACGGAGTGAATCACTATTAATAAGATTTGATAATCAATTAAGCATTCATTCCATAATTCTAATTAACATAAAATTAAGGAAATCCAATAAAACAATATTTTTAATACCCAATTAGTGGTTTGATTAATTATAACATTAAGAAATCGAACAAAGTATTATTATTGATTAAACTCATTTAAACACCTTGATTTGGTATGATTAAAAATTGTACTAAATACTTGAATAAAATAGTTTTTTTTCAATTAAAATTTTCATTTCATAAAAATTTCACATTCCTAAATAAAAAGAAAGCTCCAAAAATAAAGTTACAAACATGAAGCCCAAATGAAAAGAAATTTCATATTCCAAAATAAAAAGCGAGCTCCAAACACTATTTGAGAATCATGAACCCTAAATGAAAATGTGAGCATCACGAAACCAAAATGTGAGCCTCACGAACCCTAAATGTCTAATTCCAAAAAGATACGATGCATTGGCATCCGCTTGAAGGTCGGTCATGGGGAGAAGTGTACATGAGTGCCGTCAAGAATGGAGAAGATGTTGTTTTCTGCTTCGATTGGAACAGCTTCATCTTGCACAGTCTTGTGCAGATTCTCCACCAACATAGAACCATCTACCACTATTTGCCCGATAGATCTTGTAAATTTTTCTGTACCAGATCTGGGTCATATTCCACAGTACCGTCAAGATTCATTTCAACACTGTCGTTCGACAGCAGTGGATTTTCAGCGGCTTCAGCAAATGATGGAGCTGCTTCGTCCATCTTAGCTGGAACTGGTTCCTGGTTCGTCAGTAGCAGTTGAATATCTCACTGTAGAGGACCATCTTCAACATCTGTCTGCGGAGAGTCCACACATAGAAATTGTATAATCTCTTGGTCATATGTCTCAGTGCCATTCATATGGACATTGTCGTGCGACAGCATTGGATTTTCGGCATTAATGTTCGTATTAGCTACCAGCAATACTAGAGGAGTTTCCTCCATTATGTTTGGTACTGTTTCTTGGTTCTCAGGCAACAGAAGGCCATCTTCGCATGGCCCTTGCAGATTCTCCTGTGGCAGAGGGCCATCATCGAGACTGTCAAGAAAGTTGTCCCATATATCCGGCAGAATCTCCACACTGCAGTTGACAGTTTCCGTCAGCATAGGTTTATCTTCCATCGTCTGCTGAAATTCGTCCCATAGATGTTGCATAGCCTCCTGCAGGAGCTTAGGGTCATAATCCACTCTGCCGTCAAGAGTCATCTACACATTGTCCTCCGACAACACTAGATTTTGGGGACTGGTGTTATGTGCTTCAGCCAAAGCTGGCACTGCTTCTATGTTAAGTAGAACTGGTTCTTGGTATTCTGGCACCATATGGCCATGTTTCGTTGCTCCTTGAAATATCTCCTCCAACAAAGCTTCTTGTTGTGTCGTCTTCACAACTGGAGTTTCACTGAAATCATTAACTTGTTGAACAAGATCTCTGGAGTCCATTTCACAACACTTTCTTTTCAGCCCTAGCATAAGGTGCTCTGAAGACGTTTCATTGAGATCAATAGCTTGTTGAGCAGGATCTTTAGCCTCCATCTCACAACACTTTCTTTTTAGCCCTTCCATCTCACAACACTTTCTTTTCAGCTCTTGCATAAGGTGCTTTGAAGTTTTAGTGAGATCAACAACTGGTTGAGCAGGATCTTTTGCTTCGATCTCACAATACTCTCTTATCAACCCTTGCATAAGGTGCACTGCTAATGTATTATGTGTCTGGGATCAATCTGTATATAAAGCTATCGAGATATTAATTATCAAGGTTGACTTTATCAACTATCTGAAAAAACAATGTGAAATGGTTTTAAATTCAAGTTAATCAATTACTAAATGAAGTAATTAGTGGAATAAATTCAAGTTAGTGGAATGAAGTTAATGGGTTGAATTCAAGTTTACATGTCAAAAGTTAGTGGGTTTAATTCAAGTTAGCAGAATCTCTTAAATAGTGGAATTATTTAAATGCAAGGGTTGTTACTTTGGTGGAATTATTTAAATGCAGAGATACTTATGTAGTGAAATTATTTAACTAGAAGGGTAGTTACTTAAAAATAGGGTGGGGTAAATTTTGATTTAATTAAATAAACTAATTATAAATGAAATTTTGCATTGAATCATTTAAAGGTAAATTTTGATTTAATTAAATAAACTAATTATAAAAGAAATTTTACATTGAATCATTTAAATCTATTTAAATGCAGAGGTAGTTATTTAGTGAAATTATTTAATTGGAAAGGTGGTTACTTAAATATAGGGTGGTAAATTTTGATTTAATTAAATAAATTAAACTTAAATGAAATTTTATATTAAATGATTTAAATTTATTTAAATGCAGAGGTAGTTATTTAGTGAAATTATTTAAATGGAAGGGTAGTTACTTAAATATAAGGAGGTAAATTTGATTTAATTAAATAAATTAAACTTAAATGAAATTTTATATTAAATGATTTAAATTTATTTAAATGCAGAGGTAGTTATTTAGTGAAATTATTTAAATGGAAGGGTAGTTACTTAAATATAAGGAGGTAAATTTGATTTAATTAAATAAATTAAATGTAAATGAAATTTTATATTGAATGATTTAAATTGAAATATTGATAATATTATTGAAATGGAAGCTAATAAAGTTATTAAAATCCATAGAAAAACATAGTAAATGTGATATTTTAAAGTTATTGGAATTATAAAATATTAGTTAAATTTAATATATTTTTAATTGAATTTAAATATGAAGTAAATGGAATACCTTAAATGCAACAACATATTTTGATTTAATAAAGTAATTAAATGTAAATGAAATTTTATATAGAATGATATAAATTGAAATATTAATAATATTATTGAAATGGAAGCTAATACGACAAGACTACGCACTCTCCTTAAGCAAGGCAAGAAAACCTAGAACTAACATCACTAAGGAGGAATCATTAGCTCTTAACAAACTAAAAATGAATAAGGATATCATGATCTTGAAACCAGATAAGGGCAACGCTATCATCATTCTAAATGGTAATGACTACCATACCAAGATGATTGAGCACCTCTCAAGTGGTAACTATAAAAAGATGGACAAGGACCTATTGGGCAATAGGGCAGACCCGGGTTTAATCCTTTTCTGTCGCACCAACAAAAGACCCACAGTGTTGGCCCTTTCGGCAACAATCTGCGCGTAAGTTGCAGTCTCACCCGAAACAGCTATGGGGTGCCGCAGAATCAGGTTTCTGCAAGCAGAGAGGGATATTACTGTACCTTAGCCTTTCCTAATGTATAATTAATAACCACAGAGCTCTGACATTCATACACATATATATTTCGCAGATAAATAACAAGAGTGACTTGTTTAACCCCTAGTGGGAATTCACAGCGAAGCTCTTATTAGCAATGATCTTATTATCAGATATACCCAGTTATTATTGCATGAAAAAACAAACAGAAACACAAAATAGCACAAGAACTACAACTCCAAATATAACGTGGTTCACCCCCAGTGTAGGGGCTACGTCCACAAACTGTGTTTTATTCAACTGGCTACAAAACCATAGTTTGATCTGCGCACTGAGTTGCAGATCCCTTTTAGTCCTTAACAGCTGCGCACACAGCACCAGGCCTCTGTGCACATAGTTGCAGATCTTCCTTTAACCTCTTACCAAAAACCCTCTGCGCACACAGCTGCAGAGGTCATCCAGGCACACAGCTGGGACTTAACATTTTCTTACAACACAGCCTTAGCTTCGCCTTTCTTTCTTTACATCAAAAAGCCTAACTTTTCTTATTTACAAAAATGCCTATTTATACATCGTGCTTTTACAAAACCATGGCTTCAAACCATGGGCACCCAAAACCCTAAACCCTAGATTTAAACCATGGGTTTATTACAAAAAGGGGTTTTGACTTCCCCCGCCATCCTTAAGACTATTTTGACCCATAACTCCGCTTACAAACTTCCTCATCAACTACGGAGTTACCAAAACTTAGAGTACGCGTCCCAACAGGCCCCTAAGACTCACTAGTGGCCCGTCCCGGGACACTCTGCGACGTCTCTGGTGGGAGAATCTTCTGCGCGAGGGTGTGGAAGCGACTGTTGAGGTTATGTAGTATGTCGTCAGCTCCTTTCTCCTTTTCCACCAACTCTTATAAAACTAAGGATGATTCTGTGTTAGCCCGTTCCTGTGCAAAAGTGTCGTAGCTCTTCAAAAGTTTGAGCTGGCTCTCTACAGTATTACTCAATTCCAATGCTTCATCAACTAGTGGCTGTAGCGAATTCTCCAGCAGCGTTACCTTCGTCCTGCAGGATTCAATTTCTTGCTGAAGTTCCTTGCTGTGCTTCACTTTAGCCATCTTCTGCATATGTGGCAGCGTCTTGATTTCTACTCTGAATGCATCTAATTCGGCCTAGCGCAACATGATGGTGTCCTGGATCTTACCTACATCTGGATGGTCCTGTAGGTTTGCCCATGCTTCGATGCTGTCTTCCATCAGTTTTGCAAAGTTGGCCACATTATGTGATATCTTTGCTGCTGAAGCCTTGATGTCCCTATGGAGCTGTTCTCGGGCCTCTAGTGGAGTCTCGGGAGGGATGCGCAGTTGAAGTTCTGCGACCTGATGCTCGTGTTCTGTCTTTAACCTTTCAATCTCGCTGCGAGACTGCTGGACATAGTCTCTTAGCTTAGCAATTCTCTGTTCTGGTTCCTCTTATCCTTGTATGTCGGGGTCAGAAAGACTCTGACATGCATCATCCAGTGCTTGCATCAGTGTCGTTGTTTTCTATTCAGCATCTGTCTTCTTTTGTGCTACTTCCTCTAGTCTTGCTGCGAAGATTTTGTTTTGTTTGATGGTGTCTTCCAATTGGATTTGGGACAATTGGTCTCGTGCATGGATCTCCTTTGTAATAGTGAGTTGGCATAGGTGCAATTCTGACATGGACATCTTTGTATAATCGATCCCTACAGTCATACTCATCTGGGATCGGGAATCTGCATCGGTCAGTATCAAAGCTACGCTTGATACTTGGCCTCGGTTATCTCTGGTTGGCCATTACCTAAGATCATGCTGTGCAGTTGCTGTAGTGCTACTTGTCGCAGTACTGGTTGCTGTCTTTGCTGCTAACTCTTTTAGCTCTGAAACCCTGTTTGCTATACCTGTGAGCCCAGCAAGATGCAGATCCGCAAACTCTGACCATTTTTTTGTAAGCGTTCCAGTAGATTTTTCCAAAGCTTGCTCCAGTTCATCCAATGTTATAGTGGCTTCTTCTTCAATATTTTTGTCCTTCGACGCTTTTAACTTTTTGCGGGACTGCGGCTTGTTTACCTCTGCTGCTTCTGGTGACTTGCACTTGGTTGATGGGTTAGGATCTGATATGGTCTTGATGGACTTCTCATCCTGCTCGTCCTGTCCGCCATCTCCATCCTGGCCGTCGCCATCTAGCTGCGAATCACTTAGGTCTTCGCTATCTTCTAATGGGTTTTGCTGCTGTGCCTGACTGGTACCTGCGCCAAGATTGGTAGCTAGGGGAACTGGGATAGAGGGTTTTTTCCCTATATCTTTCAACCAGTCGGCCAGCCATTGCTAAACTATACCCCTGATATCTGGTTCGGTAACTACATATGGTAATTTAAACCATTTATGTTGGGGATCTGCACGGGCTTGAATGAACACGTGATGTATATCGGCACTGAAGTTCGCGGTGCCCTCATATTTAGAGAACAACTCATTGGTAAGCCGTGGTGTTCGCACAATCTCATAGTGGATACTCATGGCATAAAAGACGAACAGAGTGTTCGTCATCTGCTGAGATACCTTATCTCAGGATATCCATAGGGAGGAGTACCTCACAGCCCCCAGCATGCCTGGGTTTACTTCTACAAACTCACCTTCGATGGGTTCTTTCCACCCAACTAATGCAATAAGTATTAATAGCCAGGAATAATGAAAAGGTCTACCTTTTTCCTGTGCGTCGCGAGCATCCTCCAGGAATTCCTTCACAAGATAGGCGGCCCAATTGTAAGTGTACCCCTCAGCGTAGTTCATGGCAATCCGGATAACCGGAGCAGGAACTTCAGTCGGCCTACATTTCCATATGAGTTTGCAGGCTAAGAGTTCAGTTGCAAAGCGAATGTTCTGTTCCTGAATCACGGAGGTGTGATACCCCCGTTTCCCCTTTGTCAAGCCAAACCGTTCTTTCATAGTTTGCGCGAGCTTTGTATCCTCATGTTTTGAGGGAAATTCAGTTCCTGGGTTAGGTCCTGCCATTGGTAACCCTGTGATCTTATGGATGAGTGCAGCGTCAATAGGAATTTCCTGATCCCCTATCCATAAATAACCGTTATGCACTAACGCTAGCAACTGTTTGGCCACTACGGTCACATGTATGCCGCGACCCAAATGCAGAATATCAAGCATCTTGAGGAGGCCAGCTTTGTCCAGGCCCACAGCCCATCGTTGTACTTCCAGTAGTGTCACATTATCATTTGGGTATTTGACGCGGTGCAAGTATTCTACTGGTGCAAATTGTGGAAACTTACTATGGTCATTTGTGTCGTGGTCGCTGTACTTAAGCCAATCAATCTTCCCTTTCATGCTTCCGATCAGCTGAACTCCTTGTGGTAGCGAGGGTGTGGTTAACATGAATTTCTTTATCAGACGGGGTAGCTCAGCACTTGGTTGAATAGGTTGTAGATACGGTGGCCACTGTGGTGCAATGTTCTCCCTATCCCTGGCCGGGACTTGTGCTAAACTGGGGGGATCCATAGTATGACCTACTGGTGTTTTCCCTGTTTTCCTATGTCGGTCTTGGTTTCGCTTGGAGAGAACTTCAGTTCTGGATTTTTTCCTGACAGACCGTGTCTGCATCGGCCGTGGTGGTGCTGGGTGAGCTTCTTCACAGGGAACAGAAGCAGGCGGCCGATTAGAGCAAGTTATCAGAGCCTCTTGCTCGAATTCTCTTACTAAATCATCAATCTCTCGTTCTATTTCCATGGGTTCACTCGGAAATCTTAAAGAAATGCAGAATACAACTTTTCCTAACTTAGGCATCTTCTTATACACTCCATCAATCAATTCGGGGAGGACGGTGCATTGAAGGCACCAAATCTGATGAAAATCTTGTCCCAGTGGTACCCGATTTTTGATAATCTTCTTAGTACACGCATTTAAGACAATTAAAGCACTACCGCCACCAATTTGGCTGTTGCCCAACGGTCGGATTTTAAGCCTCACTGTGTTTTTGGTCTTCGGCAGACTTATGTTTTGAGCTTCGTGACAACAAGCACCCTCGGCACAATATTGCCCTTCGACCCGTCCTGGTAATTTCTGCGACATGACTGTTAGGTTTAATGGACTAGCTTCTTGGTTCTGCCCCTTGGTTCGGTATTCAATTCTTGGTTGATCATCATCTGCCTTGTTGTGGGTTGACCTGACAGCTATATCTAAAACAGGACCAACTTTGTTAATAGAAAATATAAACAAAAATCTATCAACAAGATCATCCCCACTTACAGTATCGTGTCGGAGCTCGGCCTCCATATACCAGTTGTTTGCTACAGGATCCAAGGTTTGCACAAACTTATGCACCCACTCCTCGCAAGGTATGTTGTCCCATGCTGCATAACATTGCCTCAAATATTCCTGAGGGCTATTCTACCCATTGAACTTACTTCGGACCTCTTGAGATTGGTTTATGAATCTGGGGCGCAGAAATTTCTGGCAGGCTCCCCAACTGGGGGTGGACCTTTTTTGCTCGGTCCACCGTGCTGCTGTAGCTTCTAATGTTGTCTCTAGAGTCTGCATGCTTTGTGACTCAAGTACTTTTTTTGAGACATGTGCAATAAATTCTCCAGGGTCTGTCAACCCAACATATGTAGGCAACTCTTTGGGCTGCGCACTAAGGCATCTAAGAGACTTAGTGAGTTGCGTGCGCCTATGGCCATGTAGCTCGTACAGTCGATTCTTCCAACTCTCTAGACCATCGTCTGAATCAGACATGCAGGAGCTATCACATTGCCAATCTATTACGCCATCGGCATCAGGCTCGACATAATCTACTTCCTTAGCTGTAATGTTGTAAATGTGGTCTAGAGTATCCTGCTCCCCTTCGTCTCTGAGTTGTTCTGTATATATTTCTCCTTGGGATGGGTCGAGAGGTATGATAACTTGCAAACCATTTCCTTCGAAGGTCATCTATCTCCTCTTAAGGTTGATGATTGCAGCATTTTCCATGGCCCACTCGATTCCCAACAGGGCTGGATAGGGGTTGCTGTCATCAATGATCTCAATAAATTGAAAATCCGCTAGAGTACTCACCCCATCAATATCTATTGGAACACTAAGAAGTCTACCTAGGGGTACAATCCTTTGCTGGTTAGCTAACCTCAGTTGTATAGGTGACCAAGCCAGGGAAGGTTTGCCCATTTGTCCCCAGGTCTGCTTGGGTAGGACATTAACTTCTGATCCAAGATCCAAAATGACATAAGTCATATCATATTCCCATATCTAAATGTTCAGTCTCATTTCCTTTCCCGTTCTTCGGACATGACTAATAGTTTTCTCCTGATCAATTCCTCTCTGAGGGTCTATGACAGCAAGAACTTTTTGTAGCTCTTTTAAAGCATTCTGATTCCTCAAGAGTTTCATACAAATCTGTAAAAAGGAGGAGAGTGTACTTACTTTATCCGGCGAAGCATCTTGCGGCTGCGAAGCCTGCTGAGGTTGCCGCGCAGGTACTACTGCTGCGCAAGGGTTAACAATATCGCACTGGGTCGCCTTGACTGGTACTTGGTCTTTCGTAGTGTCAAGGGTTGGGACTTTCTCAGAGGCCTTACGTGCACACACCTCGACAGGTTGTTTCGGTGTGTGCTGAATATGCATCGTAGCTCCACTCTGGGTGACCACATTGATGGCTGCGGCAGGTCTCTGCTCAATGAAAATAAACTAAATATTCTGGGTAGGGCCACGATTGTTTTCCTGAATCTTTGCTAGGAGCTGGGGGCACTGTTCAATCATGTGGTCCACTGCGTGGCAATACCGACAGGTTGTGGTGGGGTTCCGACAGTTGCGAGCCAAGTGGCCAGCTTGGTTACAATTATAACACACAACCTGGCCTCTACCTCTTTCGGTCATACCACCAAGACCACGACCTCCAAAAGCACCTCTTCCGGAGGCACCGCCGAGGTAACCATAGCCATCATTATTCTGGGATTCATTTTGCACTCGGTAGGTGTCATAGGTGCACTCTCTCATGAGGTCATAGCTACGACACTCCTCTTCATTATGCCCTACTGACTTATAGAACTTGCAGTAGGGGTTTTTGGGAACTTGTACATATCTCTGAAGAAGATGGCAGTTTTCAGGGAGATGCTGGCCAGTGGTTCGACAAATCTCACAATATAGAACACCAGGATTGAATTTGTTGGGTGCACCCATATTTAGGTAAGTTCTGACCACGGGGCACTGGTCCCTATCATGACCTTCGGTCCGACATTACATACACCAGACCTCCTCTCGACTGGTTTTAGCTTTCTTCATATTGCGAAGCTCCAGGGCCATCGCTGCCAGCTGCGCTTGGATTTGAGCAATACCAGAATCGTCTCCGACGGGGGTGGTCTCTAGCTTCATTGCAATTTCTAGAGCCTCTTGCTAGTCAGCAACCTTCTGTTGCATGAGCGGAGTTCTGATATGTGGTAATAATGCTACGATAAACCATTCCTTATGCTGCGCAGGACTAATGGTAAAGCTGACTTGGTCTAGTAGAACTTTGAATCTCTGGTCAAAGTCCCACACTGATTCACCGCGCCGCTGTTGAATCTCTTTCAGTTCAGTGATGCTCTGCGATTTTGATTTAGGCTTCTTAAATTCTTTGGTGATGGATGGCTTCATCTCATCCAAAGTAGGGCTCTGAGTACTGGATAATTTCATGAACCAGGTCAAAGCCCGGTCCCGGAAAGAAGTAATGAGCTGCGCGGTTCGCACATCTAGGTCTGTAATATTCTTTGCATTCCATACTGCTTCGCATAAAAACCATAACTATTCTGGATCTTATGATCCCATGGCTTTGAAGATGGGAAGCTTAATGTCATCAGCTAGGTGGGCCATGGGGGTTCTGGGAGGTTTGGGAGGGGGACAGGAGGTTGATGGGGGGGGATTTATGGGAGCAGACTGGCCTGTGGCAGGAATACTCGGACTTGGTTGACTGTCAGACTGCGACGGAATTTCAGGGGTAACAAAACAACGCTGTGGGGTGACGGGAGGGTTTCCAACCGAAGGGTTTTCTTCAGGGTTTGGCTATTGAGGATTTACAGGGGAGGACACGGTAGCCTGTCCTAAGGAATAGGAATCAAAATCTCTCTTGTACCTTTTCTCACTTCATAGCAAACCACTTTTCTCGTCGAAGGTATTATCACTTCCAAACATATGTTAGTACTACTAAGCTAACAGTCTTATTCAAATAGCAATATACCCTTTTCAGCCAATAGTATTTTAATCCTCAAGCTTAATGAATTCAAAAACTTACCACAGGGGCCTCTGAAGAACTGTCGTTCAGCTTCGCTGAAGGAGATACTTGCGTCAATGGCAAACTCTGTCACAAAGGCTTCCAACGTGCGCGTCGTCCAGAAATCAACAACGCGGGATACCTCATTGTTCACGTGTTGCACAAGATTGACCCTCGCGGGGGTCCACGTGGGAACCTGTTGAGCTTGGAAATTCGTCCTTCTCTCTGTTAACCTAGATAACCACTGGTGCAACTCTATGTGGATACTACCAAAGAAAATTTCATAAGCATCACAAAAAACATACCTTTGTAAAAAGTCACTTGCACTACATCGCGGATTTGTGTTCTCTTGCTACGTGAATTTCAGATAAGTCTCATCAAACCAAACACCGATTTCCTTCACAGAGGGCCTCCAGAACATAGCCTTCGAGGTACGACGTAAACCCCTCTGGAGCAGATACTCAGTTCAACCAGCAACAGAACCAATTTGTTGGGCAATAGGGCAAACCCAGGTTTAATCCTTTTATGTAGCACCAACAAAAGACCCACAGTGTTGGCCCTTTCGGCAACAACCTTCGCGTAGGTTGCAGTCTCACCCGAAACAGCTATGGGGTGCCGCAGAATCAGGTTTCTGCAAGCAGAGAGGGATATTATTTTACCTTAGCCTTTTCTAATGTATAATTAATAACCATAGAGCTCTGACATTCATACACATATATATTTTACAGATAAATAACAACAGTGACTTGCTTAACCCCTACAGGGAATTCACAGCGAAGCTCTTATTAGCAATGATCTTATTATCAGATATACACAGTTATTATTGCATGAAAAGACAAACAGAAACACAAAACATCACAAGAACCACAACACCAAATATAACGTGGTTCACTCCCAGTGTAGGGGCTACGTCCACAAACTGTGTTTTATTCAACTTGCTACAAAACAACAGTTTGATCTGCACACTCAGCTACAGATCCCTTTTAGTCCTTAACAGTTGCGCACACAGCAGCAGGCCTCTACGCACACAGCTGCAAATCTTCCTTTAACCTCTTACCAAAAACCCTCTGCGTACACAGCTGCAGAGGTCGTCCATGCACACAGCTGGGACTTAACCTTTTCTTACAACACAGCCTTAGCTTTGCCTTTCTTTCTTTACATCAAAAATCCTAACTTTTCTTATTTACAAAAATGCCTATTTATACATCGTGCTTTTACAAAACCATGGCTTCAAACCATGGGCACCCAAAACCCTAAACCCTCGATTTAAACCATGGGTTTATTACAAAAAGGGGTTTTGACTTCCCCCACCACCCCTAAGACTATTTTGACCCATAACTCCGCTTACAAACTTCCTCATCAACTGCGGAGTTACCAAAACTTAGAGTACGCGTCCCAATAGGACCCAAGCAATAGGATCATAGAAGCATTAACCAAAGATATCCAAGACTCATCTCTCGATGACATCATAAAAAAGAAGATCATCTCTAAAAATCCTGTCATACCACGCATCTACAGTTTCCCAAAAATACACAATGATGGTTGTTCACTAAGACCAATTGTTAATACTATCGGCTCACCATCCTATGGGATGGCTAGGTTACTTGCACACAAACTTAAACCATTGGTTGGTCACTCTCAATGGTTCATTAAAGACTCATCCCACTTCATACAGAACATCAAGACTATGAGTTTGAGGGAATCTGATATCATGGTAAGCTTCAATGTCGTCTCTCTTTACACTAAAATACCAGTCAATGAAGTTGTCAACATAATAAAAGAACTCACACATGAGGAAACAACAAACCTAGTAAAGGTGTGCCTAGCTTCGACCTATTTTAGTTTTTGAGATGATATCTATGAGAAAACTCATGCCGTGACCATTAGCTCCCCACTTTCCCCAGTTGTTGCAAACATTTTCATGGAGCATTTCAAAAAAAGGCCATGAACTCCTTCTCCCACAAACGAAAACAATGGAGACGATACGTTGATGTCACAAACTTCATTTGGCCCCATGGAAAAGATAAGCTCAACAACTTGCTCATACACATGAACAACCGATCACTCACATATTAAATTACAATGGAAACTGAAGTGGATAGTAAACTCCCATTCCTTGACCTCCTTATTACTAGGAATGATGATCGATCACTAGCACACGACGTGTATCGAAAGAAAATACACATAGACAACTATCTCCATGCAGATTCTCATCATCACCCTCCTCAAAATATTGGCGTTCTTAACACCCTAGCCACTAGAGCCAAACGGATCTTCGATCCTACACACCTTAACGAGGAACTTGAACATTTAACCAAAGTCTTCATTAAAAAACTATATGTAATTCACAAATTATAAAACCAAAACCCGAAAAAAAGAAGATGTCACTAAAACTATTAAACTTCCTTACATAAAAGGTACTACCAATAAAATTGCCAACATCCTACGAAAGAAAAATATCAGGGTTTCCTTCTCCCCCCCCTAACATTTTACTACCCTTTCTCGACCACGCTAAAGATAAAACCGACCCTAAAAGAAAAAAGGAGTATACTCCATCCCTTGCACCTGTGGGAAAGTTTATATTGGTGAAATGGGTCGCTCAATCTAACTAAGAATTAAGGAGCACAGTGTTGACATTATCCATGAACACACTAAAAAATATGCACTAGTTGAGCACTCTCTCACTTCCAAACACCACATCTACATTGAAGATGCAAAGGCCATTGCGGGGATTGAACATTACATGAAATGACGCGTAAAAGAAGCCATCGAGAAACATTGAAATTTAATATTACAACATATATTTATAAGAATTAAGAAAAAAATTATTTAACCTAGGAATACTTTAAAATTATAATTTAAAACTATAAAATACTCGAAAACTTAACTTATATGGTAAAGAATATTTTAAACTTAATAATTAAAATTATTATTAAAAAACACTAAACTCCTTTATAAATACTTATAGTTTGATTAAAAATCTCAATACCATTCTAATTAAATTAAAATCCCTAATTTACTTTATTAATTTAATTGAGTTAACATTTATTTTTAATATTAAATACTCTTTATAAAAACTTAGTTTAATAAAAAATATGAAATACTATTCTAATAAAATCAAATTTACAATTTACATATATAATAATTCCTATTATTATTAGGTTAAGATCTTAAAACTTTAAAATTAAAAATTTCATACCTAAATTAAAATTAAAAATTATTAAAAACTTTAATAAAATGAAAAAAATAATTAATTTTTTTTAATAAAAAATAGTATTTACATTATTTAACTAAATGATATTAATAAAGTTAACAACCATTTTAATTAACTTAAAATTGAAATAAATATCCATTATTTAAATAAGAAAACCTAGGTCATAATTGACAAGGTGAGATCCTTCACACTGTATCTCTTGAAGAAGCACTGCAATGGTCTGCCCTAAACGTCGAGAAGTTTCATTATAATTCACCACACTACTTCACAAGCTTCAACATGACTACTTATGAAAGCCTCAACAACAGTATAAAATATTAGTTAAATTTAATATATTTTTAATTGAATTTAAATTCGAAGTAAATAGAATACTTTAAATGCAGCAACATTGGAATTGCTTAAATGCAACGTAATACTATTTGATTTGATTAAATGTAAATGAAATTTGAGATTTAATATTTTATAGTTATTGGACTTATAAGATGTAAATAAAATTTAATAAATTTTTAATTCAATTTATACCAAAAAGTTGTTTGACTAAATTAAATTTGATATTTTTTTAATTCAGCATATAGCTTAAATACAACAATAGTGGAATTACTTAAAAGTGGTGTACTAAAATTTCACTAAATGGAAATAAAATTTGATATTTAATATTTTAGGGTTATTGGAATTTTAAGATGTCAATTAAGTTTAATATTTTTTAATTTCATGTAGACGTGAAGTTGTTGGATTAATTGAGGTTAAATGAACTATTTAAATGTAAAAATGTGGAGTAATGGAATTTAACTTGATTAAATAAACTAAATGCAAATGAAATTTAATATGGAATATCATAAATTGAAATGGAAAATAAGTTATTAGAATTGATGAGTATATATAAAATTTTATATTTTAAAGAGATTGGAATTATAAGATATCACTTAAATTTAATAAATTTTTAATTCATTTTATAAGTCAAGTTAAATTACATCATATATAATTTTAATTTTAAATTTAAATTTCTATTAAATTATGAGGTTAAATTTGGTTCCGTAAATGAGTCATTGAGGTAATATTATTCTATGTCAAAGAATTTGGATTTTGTCTCTTAAATTGTTAAGGTAAGTGACACTATAAATAAGACATTTGGCCCATCTTGTTTTAGGTCAAAGTAGTTGGTTTTTAGGCCCATGGTATTGGTAGCACATGGTATTGTGTCCGCATAGCCCATGGTATTTTACCCACGTCATGTCCCCTCTCATCGACCTAGTGTGATGGAGAGGGTGCGACTCTATAACTAGGAATCTAGCCCCATGAACATATGCAAAATGCATTGGAAGTAAAAGACATATGTAGATTTATAATGCTATAAAATACAGCGGAAGTAAATCTCTACAAACATTCAATACATTTGTAATAATTCTTAAAAGCTAATATATTGTAGAATTAATACAAGAGAGTAGTTATCTTGAAAATGAGCCACCCCGAGCAACTAGCCATGTCGCTACAATGTTCCACTGAACCTTAGGCGAGTTGTGCTCATCAATATCTCAACACAACTACCATCCTCGAGATGGGACTGATTTCTACAAGGAAGAAGGGAACATCGTATCACCCATAGCCAAATACACACCAAGGTTCAACCAAGCCAATCCACAATTGGGTCATTCGGGATGCTAAGGTAGTGGAAAGGAAGAACTGCTAAGCTAGTGAGTTCAACCACGGAGCTATCGATACCTATAGAAGATCTATCTATAATGGTCTCCACAATACGTACACACCTGACACAACGAAGTATTCCCTTCATTGCTACACTATCCCTCATGCCATACCTTCAATTCTAATGTTCTCCAAGGTGTGCATAGAAGTGTAGCCAACCCTTTTGATCTTTTTTGGGGTTCCTCTATTCACTAAGTTTATCAATCCAATTCTAGTCCTCTTCCATTCCTAACTCTAACTTACAGTTTAGACCAAAACAAGGATGCACATAACAACAAAACACGAGTCCTCGGTAGGAAGAAATTTTTTTTTGTTGTGGGATTCCTAAGATGGGGTTTCAATTAGTCTCAGAAGTGGTGGAAAACCAAAAATGAAATGGTAGGTGGGGAATCAACCCTAGGAGAGATAATTCAATTTTAGAAAGCGTTTATGGGGCTTATAGGGGCATAAATGACCTCTATAAACCCCCAAATTGTGAATATCTTCTTCCCATCCATGGTGTAACACAAAAATAGGGTTTTGGCCATGGAAAAATGAAGGAAAAGCAGAAAGAATGTGAAGATAAAGGCCCCAGCTAGCTCCATCTATGTGAGGAATTGAAATCATTGACGATGAATGGATTGGGCACACATTTCTCGGTCATTAGAGGAAATTTCAACTCAAAATGGGCCTCCTAAAAAAATTTAATAAAATAATAGTTAAAATAATAAAATAATATTTATTAATTTTGGAGGAAGAAAAGAAAAAAACTACTTTTTTGTTTGTATTTTTGACATATCTCCTTGTGTTTTTACTCAAATTTCGATCAGGAGAGCTTGTTGGATATGGAAGTAAATTCTGCATCTAATGAGTACCCAGTTGGCATACTTTTGACAAACCCCAAAAAAGAAATACTTTAAAAAATGTGATGATGGCATCATCATCACATTTTTTCAGGTATTTCTTGTTTTTGTGATAGCGAGGTCTGTCAAAAGTATGCCGAGTGGGTACTCGTTGGATGTGGAATTTAATTTCGCATTCAACGAGCTCTCCCGATCGAAATTTGAGTAAAAACAGAGGGAGATATGTCGATAATACAAACAAAAAAGTAGTTTTTTTTATGATACCTATCCCCAAATTTATATTAAAAAAGTGTTTAAGACCTAGCCAGTATTTCAAATATAGAGAAGTTTCATTGGCTAACACATGATGACATGGAATTTGAATTAGAGTTAAAAGGCCCATTTTGAGTTGAAATTTCCTCTAATCGGTTTTCTTGCTACACAAGAAAAAAAAAATTCTTAGAATACCTCGCTTGCCCATACATGAATTTGGATGCCATACCTCTCCATTCCTGAGGCATTAACTACCTCAACCAACTCTTTGAATAATTAAATGATTGGGTGCATAAGTCAAAATGGGTAGTTGAGAGTTTATGGGTTCTCTCATTGAAATTCTAATTAACACTATTGGCTCAAGGGTTTAAATAATTTCCCTCCATATTCCTTGTCAAAATCATGCCCCCATCTCTTTTTGCATTGCATAGCTTGCTATGGGTATTTTATTAAATTGGATATTGACATGATGTCTCAATTTATATTGTGCTTGGCTAGAACGAGAACCATAGGCATAAATTTTAATTGACGAGACATAAAAATCTAAATAGATGGAGGGACCTTGGCCTTGAGCTCCTCACCATGATTTAATAACAAAATTCACACCATGTACAATTTTAATGAAATAGGGTCAAAATCAGGATATTACAACCCATAAGATTCCATGTAATGAAGCCTATATAATGGACTGATATAGTCCATTGTAATAAGGCATGGAGCTAAGTGGTGAAGGATCACTTGGTGGGTTTGACATGATTTGGCCATTGCTACAAATATATTTTTAGTTGAGCTTTGCAAAATTTGGCCAAAGTTATATTAGGTTGATTTTTCCAATTAGAGTTTTCCAACCTAAATCATGTGTTCTATATATGATTTATGATTTAATCCTAAAATCATAAATCATAAATCCTATTAAGGAATGAAAATTCCATTATGATTTTCCCAACCCCAAGAGTTTGATTCAATCCTATTAAGGAATTAAAAAACTAAAATAATTTAAAAAAATCAACAATGCATTGTTCAACATTCATTATTCACTACTTTTATTATCAAAATATATAATAATTTTAACAAAGTACAACATTAAAAGGATTAACAAAATACATGGGGTATTCACTTAGTGAAACCATGTCATAGCACCTTCGTTCATGGGATATTAAATAATACACCTAATTTCACTAGATATTGATAATTACTTTAAAAAAAACATTTTGTTGAGTCCCATCCCAATACATATTTCCAAATAAAAAACCCTTCTTTTTACAATATATTACGTACTTTTAGTAGAAACCCATTTTTATACCCCCTAATACCTATAAACCCCCATACCTTATTACTCGCCCCCCCAATACCTACAATATATTGACCTTATTTTTCACAATTTAAATACCCCCTTTATGAATGAACGTGATAAGATATTGCTCAGCAAGGTGAATCCCCCATGAGGTTAGTTCGTCATTTTCTTTATAGGTAGTGTTGCTTGTTGGCTTTTTGGCCACTTTGTTGTAAACTCTCCTGTTGTAACACATTGTTGCAGTCTGGGTTTAGAGATTTCCTTTTGGCGCGTGAGCCACCATTTTTATGCTATCGTTCTTCACACTCAGTGGTAGTTGGATTTTTGATCCTGTGTTTGACACTCTTGCACCTCCATTCATTACGTAACACACCATCATGTCATCATTGCGCCACCATGCTACTTGCATAGACTTAGGGGGAACACACCTTAGTTTAGTTCCTTGAACCGTCACCATCGGATGCATATCCGACATCGTTCACCACCTTCATAGCCATACACTACACCTACGTATGATATGCATTCCTATTAATCTGAGCCTACCTTGTTCACAACATCATATAGCCCCATGAGTAGTGCACCTCCTTACCCGTTTCAATGGGGGATGGTTGATAGTGTAATTTTGACCACTCCACCCGTCATATCAGGTATCTCATTTTCTAGACCCATAGGACATGTTCTTAGTGGGCCCCTCTCCACTACACACACTACTTCTGGTACGCTACCCACTAGTGGTGTCCCTAGTGCAACCGCCATGGTTCATACTATACCTTCCTTTAAAGCATGGGAGAATTGACCCTTCTACCACCATTCCAGATATTCACACCATTCCAGTGACTACTCCTACTATCATAATTCATCCATACCATCCCCCATTTGCACATGGTAACTACATGCTTGCCGGTACCATCATCGTTGTTGGCCCTCTTTGATCTAGTCCAGGTCCTAGTCTACCATTTATGGCTAGTCTCAACCTGCCTGATTTGACATGATTGACGAATGAACCCATTGGTCATGACCCATTGTGGCCTCCCATTCCTATCAAACTCACATCATAAATCCCTAATTTTGAGGGAAAGGAAAGGGAAGACCCTCAAAACCACATTATGTCATTCCACTTATGGTGTTAATCTAATAACATAGTGGAAAATTCTATCCAATTGCGGCTATTCCAGAGCACACTCACAAGTGTTGCAACCAAATGGTACATCAAACTGCCCCATGCCACTTATCCATACTTTTACTTCTTAGCATCGATGTTCCTTTAGTACTTCTTGTTACGTGATCGTTATGACGAGGGAAAGGAAATCCTATTATCTTGTCAACAAAGCACAACTACTCATATCACAGATCATATCCATGAGTGGTGTAATTTTCGTATCTTGTGTAAAATATAGTTAGATGATAGAATTTTCCTGGTTTGATTTCTCAAAACCTTACTCTCCCCATCGCCAAGGACGTTGCATCTGAGCTCCCAAAGACTGAGAAGGAAGTCATCCTTAAGGCACAACAATTTGATATTATCTATGCCCAATCGCATTATTTGTATACCATTATACCTGATACTCTGCGTGCTAGCTCCTCACGTTGAGATACACCAGGGGAATCCGTTGTTGCTGATGGATTCGTTGGCTCTATTACTTAGCATCCTCGCCTATGCACGACCTCTCCTTCACTGCCACCTTATTCCGGTACAACCCCTAGTGTTTCCCAACTAGCTTATGCCCCTTATTTTTCATGTGTAACAGCTAATTCTGGAGCCACACCTTCAGATGTGTCTCCTGCACCAGTTCCTCAAGTTCATGGACCAAACTACTTGGAACCTATGTGTAATGGCTAGAAGGTAGGATTTGTAGCCATTACAACTGCTCCTACCTATTACCCACCACTTGTGCAACCTACACGTGCTTTGACCCTGTCTGCTTTTGTTCCTCAAGGACAAGGATACGCTTAGCAGACCCTCCATAATTAACCTTCCCCCGATAACCAACAAGGGTAGAGAAGATGATAGATAGGTAGGAACCAGGGAAACAACCAACCTCAAGGAGGTGGCCAGCAACCCAACCCTCAGAATAACAATGGAGCAAATTCGACTGTACATGACCCCCAACACCCACCAAAACCTATGAGGAACCCTTAGTTGCATGCTAACCATCGATGCACCATTTATCACACTTACGACCATTATACACATTAGTTCCCCCATATGAATTGTGTCTCCCACTTGTTACAAGATGACAATCAACATGACTCTAATGCGGTCACTCTGACATAGGCATACCCAACACCCTAGGTTCCTCCACCTATGGTGCTGCAGCCCCTTACTCAAAGAAGGAATGGTTGCAACCCAACCCTTGGTACCACAAAACATGAAACCCATTCCTATGGGTCAACCCATTGATCCTCGTGTCCATCACCTCATGACATTATCATTTGTTTTCAACTTATAAACTTGACGAAACCAATATGGCTCCACCACAGAAACCGTTAATCCATCCATGGAATCTACCTCTGTCTCTCTTGACATGTCCTTACATTTGACGAGACCTCCCATAGATACAACTGCAAAATTCCCATGGTTCCCTTTGTGTTTCATTGTGAACACCCCGACTGCTAGAGCTGCACTTAATTATATTATAGTCGACAAATTGGCCCAATATCCCTCTTCCATGTCCGCTTTGGAAGTCTTCCAAACTTGTCCTTCACAACAAAAGGATTTGTTATCTGTTTTAGGTGTCGACGATCCCTCTAACACCATGTTGATCGCTTTCGACTTGGATCAAGGAGAACCTTAGATGCCATCATCTATCACCTTCTAAGTTTTGGTCACCATTTGAAATTTGGTCATTCATTGATGCATGTTCGACAAGGGCACATCAGCTTGTGTTATGTCAACCTTTGTTTGGAAGAAGCTTCGATCCCCAACCTTTCAATTTTCCACCACTTCCCTTCAATATTAAAATGGTCGTGCTGCTCAACCGCAAGGCGTTCTCACAAATGTCCCCATTTAGTTGGGCGAAAAAACCATGCTTATTAAAATTGAGGTTGTTAACTCCCAACTTGATTACAACCTCTTCCTTGGACGTAGTTATATGTATGCAATGCGAGCCATTGCTTCTACCATATTTTGACTCTTGATGTTCCCCCGTGAATGGAATATTGTGACCATTAACCAACTTATGTATTAGGATAGTAAAGGAACAACAACCATGGAGCATTTCCTCCCTACGATCGACAATGACATCAACATCATATCCATCCCTTACCTGTTTTTCATTGGTTGGGGCCTCTTTACCAACGCTCCTTCGACAAACACTTGTTTGTCCTTACAACCCCCTCCTTCATTGACTGACATATAGGATTTGTGAATTATCTCTTATGGTAACATTTCGACCTCCTCATAACCTCCGTTGCAACCCAAACCACATACCTCAGGGAATTATTGGTGTTCCTTCCCCGTACACATGATCCCCTTCCTCTTTCCACCTTCCTGCATGGTCAGTAAGCTAGTCATGGCTAATATCAACCTTTTGTGCTTCACTTTGGGTATCTGTCTATGGTACCTAGATCTCCCCACCCCTTCCCTGATACCACATATCATGTTGACACTGATCCAACCAATTGAGACAGTGTCAAACCCCTCTCCTAGTATGCAACCGACTGCTCCTACTGCTACATTTTCTCCCCTCCTCCCATGAAGACTGGGGGAAAGGAACCTAAAGCCCAGACAAAATCATGTTTTCCTACATGTGCTTTATGCAATGTCCAAGGCCATGTGACACAAAATTGTCCAAATTTTCCAATCCTTCGCACCACTGTGCAGATAGTAGCCGAGACCGATGACACTCCACTTGTTGACGTACCAACAATACCTATGGTTAAAAATAAATCGCTATGAACCAGCCACCCATGTGCATTTTGTGGCATATATGGCCATTATTCACACCATTTCCTAAACTTTCCCAAGTATTGGTCACTCCTCAATGACCTTTGCAAGCACTCCCATGAGTCTGACATTGTCGTCCTTGAGGGGATCCACCCCCCAACCTCTTCCTCGGACTCCAATAACACCATCTATATGATATCCAATTCCATTCATCCTCCCCCCTCATTGACCGCAAAATTTCCTCCTAATCTATCCTGGTGCTACTTTCATGACGATGGAGAGATCCTTGAAACCACCACTGATTTTAGCCCATTTCACTTAGTCCATGGTGTGGAATCGATGCTTCCCATCGAATTATATATTCGATCACTCTGCCTTGTCGTTGAGCATCTGTCTGACTCTACTTCATCATTGGAAAAATGCCTACTTATGCTTGAATAAACCGATGAGCAATGTTGCAGATAAGACCTAGTCGAAGTCCTGTTATGACTCCCATGTCCATGGACCTTCAGTAAGGGGGAACTTATCCTCATCTACAACCAAGGCCACAATAAGACAAGAAAATTGAATTTTGAATCTATGTGGTATGCCCCTTATCTCATCCATCGATGTTTCAGAAATGGGGCATACCTCCTTGCTTAATTCTACGGTCTCCTCTTGAAGAATCCCCAAAACGGGCTCAACCTCAATAGGTTCTATACTTGAAGTTTACCATGCTGCATACCCTTGTATCATAGTTTTTCTTTATTTTTCACACTATTTTTACCATGAGTCTCATAGTTTATTTCCTTGGTTTCTCCTGATGGATCCTACCTTGCCTTGCTATGGTGGTTTCACTGATGGTGCAAGTAGATGGTCTCCTAATCTCGCCTCAGCTGTGTGGGTCATTTTTTCCCCATCACATGACTTGATCCATATAAACAAAATGTGTGGTGGTATTTATGCCAACAACGAGGATGAGTACTATGGTGTCACTAGTCTCTTAGCCATTGCCCTTCATTGGGGTATTTGTCTCCTGAAGGTATTCCTAGACTCCCTACTGCTTGTCGCCTAGTTGAATAACTTCTAGCGGGTCTATGATCCCTGCCTCTTTAGAAAATTCCTATGTACTATACACTTGGTTATAAATTTTGAATTCATTTCATTCATGAATGTTCCCAGAAGTCTCAATAGTGTAGCGAAAAAAATGGCTAATGGCGTTCTAGAGTGGCACATCAATCATCGCATATAGGAAATAAACTGCATCAGGCATCATCATATAGTCATGCACACGTATGTCATGTACACCATATAAGCATACTCATAATCATAAACAAGAGACTCATAAAAACCCATAGAAAATACAAAAAGGTGCATCCATGTGCATACATATCATAATCATGTTCAATACAAAATGAGAATCTTCATAGGATTTCTTGCCTAATCATATGTATCATACAAAAATATCCATGCTCAAACGTATTAGGGGAAGCATCACAAGCTACTAGTCCAAGTCATACTCCTCTGAATCAGTGTCCTCCTCCTCATCTGAGCTCTCCTCCTCCATCAGCATGTCCCCCTATGTCGTCGCTCTGACATACTCAACAACAACCATGATCCTCCTCATCGGAGAGATCCACTCAGGAGGATATGTGCAGTACGTGACGATAATATCGCCATATAGTTATTGCGACCCATTGTTGGTGACCCCCTCAAATAGACTCTCAATGTCTAGCTGCAGAGAGTCTAATGTAGCACTCTTTCACCCCGTCTTCCTGTGAGTATGTGCATCTAACCCCTCCACCCTACCCTTGCACCGCTAGTACCCCACTGGAGGGTGTTGTCCCACGTCTGCACATACACACAATATGTCATCATTATCTATCACACATATGATCTAGCTACCACTATGCTAGTAAGCTATATATGATTGAAAGAACATACAGTCGCGTATACATACCATCAAGTCCCTATACTTGTCTTGGAGGTCGAGGCATCTCAAGATCTCCCTCGTAGTCCATCCCCACATATGGATAGTCCTATATGAGGATAAAAAGATGTCACCACTGTGAAAAAAGATATCAGGTGAAGAAACACCCCATAGGGCCGCCTCCCTCCCTGATCATCATCTCGCACCATTGCCTCATGCGTGGCTCGTGAGATCCCCTGTCATGCACCGTTAGATGCAGTCACAATGTTGGTAGTCGCTTAAATAATAATGGGCACAAAAAGGAGTGGAAACATAAATCATCATCCACCAAACTAGCCTACTTCAATCGACATCGAACCGTTATCAAGTACATCTAGGACTTCCCATAGAAGACACTCCTTAGCACACACTCGATCATCAATAGATGGTCACCCGAGATCTTGTGTGGACCTTTTGATCCCAGTATCAATAACACCATCACTGTGACCTCCTGAGTCTCTAGAATCTCGATGTTTCACACCAATATGTACGACACATGCACATACGCTAAGGCATAATAATGTCTAGTGCACAGGTCATCCATCAACACCTCCCTCGGGAGCTTCAACGAGATATTTATGATCATGCCCGACAATGGGAGGTCAGTGAGGAAGTACACTTCTCAGAGGGCGATCTCCAGTTGCTCACCCTATATGATGAAGCACTCTAAGTGTCTAACCCAAAAACTCACTAGTTTGTTCAGCAACAACTTTTCTAAACACATAAGGGGTATCTCAAAGAGCTTCAATATCCCACACAAGGCGAGCATATCCTACATCATTTCATCCTCCTCTATCGCATATATGAGGTCCCTGATGTCTTGCTCTCACCATTCGACTCAAGGCATAATGCACATCCAAAAATTCCTTATCAGAACCAATTGCACAAAATATTCCATTTTGTAGTAGGTCATGCCTATCGGGCCTTTTTGTACGACTTAAGTAGTGGAAAAACACTTGAAAGGTGCGACTTAGGTCACACCTGGCTCCTGAACATGTGTGACTATGACCCAGGTCGTGCCTGTCTCCCTTGCAGGAGTGAAGGAGGTCATGCCTATCTCCTTGGAAGGAGTGACCAAGGTCTCGCCTATCTTCCCTATAGGTGTGCGACTTGTGTCGTGCCTTTTCCATGGAAAATTGCAATCCAACCTCGTGAACCCTACGAGCTAACCTGAGGCCCCAAGAATGAGAAAAAACCAAAACTACACCACTGAAATTGACGAGCTTAGTGAGATCTGTTACCTACAACTCTCATATCAGAAAACCACTCGTCCAATCTGAAGAAAGCAATGGTTGTGCTTTGGGGCCCTCCACTCCGACTCAACACTGCATAGTGAACCACTTATACTATGAAAAGAGAACTTTATACTAAGAACGAGAACTCTAGCCATACAAATGATGTTTTTAACATAAGAAACACCAAAAACACACTCCAAATAGAAAAGTGTTGATACCAGTATAGATGTTTTTTTTTCGGAGTAAAAAATAGAGCCATGGCCTAAACATCCCATACCATTGTTTACAAAAACTTTAAAA
The DNA here is from genome assembly GCA_001517045.1 of Pseudotsuga menziesii. Taxonomy (NCBI): domain Eukaryota; kingdom Viridiplantae; phylum Streptophyta; class Pinopsida; order Pinales; family Pinaceae; genus Pseudotsuga; species Pseudotsuga menziesii. The sequence goes on from LPNX010855924.1 coordinate 249,332, forward strand.
TCAACCCCTAAATTGGAAATATATTTTTTCGTCAAGAGATAAATTACAACTTTTTAAAAATTTGTATATTAAACAAAAGACAAATATTCCATCAATATTTCACCACTCTAACCATATAAAATCAAAGAAATTATGATGCTATTCATAATGAATCATATATTAGACCATACAAAAAAAAATGATTCATGTATAAATATTAAAAAACTACTTTAGAGTTTGAATTGCAAACATCATACTAATAAAAACATCTAAAATGTTCCATGTGAAATTATTCAAATTCATCCAGGGATTGTAACACTCCATTGAATCTATATTTTCTTCAGAGGAAGGTTTGAATATAATTTAAAAAAAACCCTAATCCCCTAATACACTCCACACATTCTTTTTATTCCTCCTAATCATGATATTTTGCAACTGTATCCCATTCTTCATAAGAAGTCACGTGAGACATATAATCACATTAAAAAAAATATTTGGTACAATTATAATTGTCTATGTCTACAATTTTTTATCAAAATGGAATCCCATACAAGTCTTAGGACATGCGAGTTTTTGTTTCTTTTCTGTAAAGTTATATCATTTAATAAGGTCCCTAACAAGTATACTACATGCTTCATTTTATTTCTATATTTAAAGAATTCTTATAGTAAACGGTATGCAAGTAAAACTATTAATTCAAAATGTTTTTTGTGGTTTGAAGGTTAGTTATTTTCCCATATAAAATTTATAGTTTTGTTGATGCGAAATGGATCACATAAGATCACAAGAAATCCTTTGCAAGAATTGAAGCCAACCAAGGCTATTGATGATCATGAGATAAAAACATGGCTAGCTCTAGGGATCAAGTCCAAAAAAAAGGGGGTGGAAAGAAAAAGAAATGTCATTTCACTTTAGCACAATATATTTACCTATGTAATGTTATAGTTAGTTTTTTCGTGTCTCAAATTGTAGCATCAAAAAATACTTATTATTTTATTTGTTATAGAAAAAAAGAATGATCAATTTTTTTTTAGCAAATGACACTAGAAATAGAGTTGCTAGTATACGTACATCCCAAAGTTAATAGGAAGAAGCTTAATAGGAAGAAGCTTGCTAGTATAATTCCATTTGAAAAGAAGTTTGTATTTTAATAATATCATATAATTGTCAAATTGATTATGGATGTCAAATTAATATCATATTAATTACAATTGTATTTATATAATGTCTAATTGGCATCCATATCTTATTAATTACATCCATATCAATTTGACATCTATATCATATTAATTACATTCATATCATATATTTGACAAATATATGATATTATTAATTACATCCATATTTGTATTTTAATAATATTATATATTTGTCAAATTGATTATAGATATCAAATTAATATCATATTAATTACATTCATATTCGTAATTATTTGATCTTATTACACTAATAAAATTCTCTTTAACCAATGTGATTCTGTCCTCTAATAAGGTAAGTATTCAATTTAATCACCATTAGGAAAATACTAGTGTATTTAACCTTTTGAGCATACTTGAAATTTAACATAGGAAATGCTAGCTTCTCATACAAAACGCGTCAGCATATATGCATTACCTTTAAATCAATGAGTATAATAATGTATATGGCTTTCCTTTCACCATAAGTCTATAATGAATAGGGATTTCCTTTATAATGAATATAAAAATAGTCTTGTGATATCCATAAGACTATTTTGGATTTTATCTTTTAACGCTTATCCGAGTCACCCATTTTATATTTTCAACATTTAATTACATCTATATATTCATATATTTTTATATGGTTGTGATATCCATAAGATTATTTTGGATTTCATTTTTTTAAAGCTTATCCCACTCACCCATTTTATATTTTCAACATTTAATTATATCCATATTTTATATAACTATGGAACCAAATTCACCACATTCAGGTAGGGAAAACGTAAATCCATTCATTGCAAACACTGCCATGGGTCGTGTTCTAGGTTCAGATAGTCATGATCGCCTCCATACCTTCTTTCCTTTTGATAGATGGGATGATGTATGCTCCTAACCGATGTGTGACCTTTTGCTTGACTGGAAATTGGGAGGAGTGGCACACGGAGTGGAGCTCCACTCTTGGGGTGCCAAAGCACCGCCCTTCACGAGCGGCGCGATTCTCAGAATCGTGCCGCTCATGAAGGGAAACGCTTTGGCACCCCAAGAGTGGATCTCCGCTCCGTGCGCCACTTCTTCCTTCCCCTTAATCACAATTTCGTGGCATATTCACCCCCCCATACCGACAACTCAGGTTAACTGAAAGATGAAATGAGGGGCCCAGCGAGAAGACGATTGATGGCTACCCGAAATAGACAGTGATTTCTCCCAAAGGGAGCCCAAGCTTTCTAAGAATAATAAAGTTTGCTCATAGTTTTGTCCATACTACAAATTGTAAATAACGCTCCTTCGAAAGAATCCATTCCTGCTGAACAATGGATCATTGGTAATGTTGTCGTACAATTGTATCCATTAACAGAACTCCAAATACCTACAAAACATGTCTTTCTGACGGCGATCTATTGACTACATTGGGATCTGGCCATTAGTAAACAAAATATTATATATGGACCCGACATGGAACATTGATACATTATAGACTAAGGGTACCAAATGAACTCCAACCTTGCAAATAACACAGTACACTAGTGAAATGACTCCGACTAACAAACACTCAACTCATGATGCTACACCAACAAACCTTGTCAATGCAACTACCCCTACCGAAGTTTTAACCCTTTCCTCCACCACCCACATCCTTAACTAATCACCCAAGCTTTGGATCTATACGTCAAATACGTCCATTTAAACCCTAGCGACCAATCTCCCCATGCACCTAGACCCAACTACATACGCCCCACGTGTCACTGAGAATAATTGCACACTTGTAGGTAGGTCCAAATCCCGATGACGTCGATAAATATTTTGTAAGGTATGACGAGTTAAATATTTGAATATTTCAAAGTGGTAAATAGAATGTGAGGTCAACTTTCGCTTCGGACGACCTAGCACTTTAAAACTCTAGTAAACCAATAATATTGCCATGTGGAGGTGATAACATTTTTTCGTTTTGAAGGGGGCATTTTTTGCTGTGGGTTTTGAGGTTTTTATTTATATCATATGTGGTACATTTTTTTCATTCTGACATTTTTAAGGTCATGTTATGGGGTGGCATATTTTTTTTTATATGATATGTCGCTACATGGTTGGGTTCTTATCCATATGATGGATAATATATTTTTTATGTCATTTTATATAGAGAGAGGGGTTTCTTATCATAGTGAAATATTGTTATCTTAAAATTAATGTATTTTAAGTTATATGATGTGATATTTATTTTTTTAATATTTTTATTTCATCTTTTGTGAAGATTATAACGGTGAATATTTTTGATATCATGTTTTGTGACGTTTATGGTGGTTAATATTTTTTATGTCATGTTTTTGTGACATTTATGGTTGTTATTATCTAATTTTAAGATTTTGTTATATAATAATTATTTTTAAATGGTGTAATTTAATATTTTTGTTATTGGATATATGTTATAAATATTTAAAATTGAAAGTGTTTTCAACCTAGAGACTAGGATTGATGAAATGTTTTTTTTTTGAATTCTAGAGACAATTACAAATTTGGCAAAATTCATGCTTAACTAATTATGACTCTAGAGGGTTCCAATTTTCACCAAATGGTCCCGAATTTGAAATGTAATAGTATGGTGAGTCTTATAACACCACAATATGGTATATGGACACTTTGTATCAGACTTTATACCTATTAAAACTTGTTTTGGGTTAAGGTGAAACAATACAATTTTACTAGGGAATTATGTTCAAATCCCCCAAGGGTGATGGTCAAACTAGCTCTCCAAATCAGGTACGACCCTCAAAAATTCCAGAACAGAGTATGGGAATGACTATCAGACATCAATGAATGTCCTTGGTTATGTTTATTAACTTTTGAAAAATGTATTATGATCTGCAACATTTGCAAGGGAACTTTCATAGGAACTACCTAAGGGAAATTGCATTACTAGCTAGACTTTGACATAGGAAAGGTAAAATATATGGTTCTAAGAGTAATATGGAACATGGTGGTAATATATGGAATACAAATGTCTTCCCAAAAAGCATAAAAATCAAAGGAATAAATTCCATATCCATTGATAATGGTCCACTACAATGCAATTACATAAAGAAAAGAATTAATGCTATTCAAGTTCTTCCACATGAATTATAAGAAGTTGGTTTGAAGAAATGAGAGTTTAGTGAAACACTTGTGGCGAAGATGTCAGAAGAGCCTCAACCCCCATTATGAGGGATGTTTGGAAAGAATAACTCTAGGCATCTTGCAGACATAGAAGAGTCAATGAAAGAGGACATTGATGTCTCTGAGGAAAGCCAAGCTCCATAAAATTCAAATTTCGATGAAGAATTTAGCCTACATGATATTGTTGGTTAGTTTAATGTCTTGAATAAAATGTTAGATTTGACAAAGTTTTGATAAGATATATTAGTACTGTTTTTACTTTTAGACTTTGTTTTAGAAATAAAATCTCTATATATATTGTTTTTAATATGATATTTAAAAATATATGGTATAGTTTTTCGTGAATTTATGTGAATCGTAATATTTAGGAATATAGTATGAAATAGTATCATTTTATACAAAAGATATATGAAAATATATTGAAAATGGTTGTAAATGTCTTTATTTTATAGAATTTCTTAGAATTTTGTCAATAAAAAAGTCTTATTTTGCCTATAAAATGTCTTATTTTAAAGAAAAATTGCAATATACATGTGTGTGTGTGTGTGTGTTTTTCAATATAACTTGCTTCTAAATGTATGGTATTTTGTTAAATGTCTAAAAAACACACTTGAAAATAGAAAGTGATAATTTTTTTATGATGAAGATGATTCAAAGGCCAAAAAAATGCCTTAAAATGAAAATGTGTGATACTGGTATCAACCCTTGTTTAAATGGAGGTAAAATTAGCTACTAAAATTAGGAGAGAGAAAAACGAGAACTATATCGAGTTCTTGTTTCATAGTATAAGTAGTTAGTGAAAATGACATGTGTCATGTGGTATCCTTGTTTATAGGCCTATATTTAGCCAACTCTTTCTTCTATGGACAACAGAGTCATCCAACGCTCGTTTTTCATGCCGTTCACACTGCTAGGTTTGATTTTCCTTCATATGTCTAGTCATGAGACCCACATCTTGTTCTATCTGTATGATTTTTTGGGTCATTTCCGAGTGTCACCTGGATTTGCATTCCACCATGAAAATTAGACCTTATATGTATTGGCATGTTCACGAACCACCTTCTCCTTCCATACTACAAGTTCAGACTTATTTTACCTCCATTCACTATCATGCAAAGAGGCCTCACCAATGTTCCACTGTTTTTTTTCTCCAACTCAGTCGTGTTCACAACATAACCACTTTTGGTGCATCTAACGCTTCCTCCTTTCTTGATTAACCATTATGGAGTTTATGTTAAGCTAGTTTTTGACCCCTAAAAGAATGAAAAGATTATTGAGCACTCTTGCTTCCTTTCATGCTCATTTAATTATTAGAAAGGGCATACATGTGGCCTCGTTTATCTCCTTTTTTTCAGACAACATAGACTATCTAAAGAAAAGGACCACCCTAGCACCTTCCAGCTAGGAACATTTCCCTTTGTATGCCTTTATTATTTATCGGACATTGGGACTATAAATTACAAAAAATATCACTTATGGGTTGTATTTAATCCTTTTTCCAACCCTCTCATAAATAAAATATCGTCGAGCAAACTTGGTTTCGCTTATGCTCATAAAAGTATATGAATGAATGTCCAATCAGTATAGGAATAACCTTTTTCAGCCTAGTTGGACTACTGACGGAAAATAATTCTCTCTACCTCTTTCAACTGGGAGATCTCTCTTTTGTACACTTTAACCCTTCTTCATACTTAGGAGGTTATTATATGAAAATAGACCCCACTAGAGTCTTCTTCCCATTTTCAGACTCTCTTAACATGAAAACATCATATAGCATTTACCATTTTGGGCTCGGCAAAAATCCATGAAATAGTATCATATTGAGCATACTTCTATCCCTTATTCGAGTTGCTTAAACTATGAAGAAGGCCCAAAACGTTCCTTTAGGAATCCACGCATATTACATTTAGTCTCCCATCATGACAACTTCCCCCCATTGGGTCGTGTTTGTTCAGAGTACTCTATGACAATTCTCTATTGGATTCCCTCGATATCATTAGTCCAGTTACTTCCCCAAGTATCTCCCATTGAAGTAGTCTCCCTGGTTTCACAACTTCGATTCCCTCCCCATGAGCCAGTGTCATTTTTTGCAAGGTCATCACTTCCTTCATAGTCTAAACAAAGGAAAATTAAGTCCACCATAGTCCCCTATCCTAGTTCCCCATTCAGTGTCTGAGTCCCCTTATTATTCCATATCTATGGTTTTCACCCTCACGCTTCTATCAAGGAAACCTCATTTCCTTGGTAGATGTAGGTCTCCATCTGTCAACGTCAACACATCTATTCTAGAGGATAGACCTAGAGGTACCTGTATCTTGGTTTCATCCACCTCATTCATGTGTTCCCTCGACCATTTGAAAGGAGTCCTTAGTTCCTTTTGGGCTAGTTGTGTCTCACGTGCTTGACTTCAACTCCATCATCAAACCATTGAAATTCATACAGGGCATTGGTTCCTTCATCATTTGGTCGAATACACCAGTTTTCACCCAACTCTAGCACATTAGCAAGTCTATTTTGGGGACCCATACAGTTTCATGTTAGTTGTGATTTATGGGTTGCGTTGGCGATAGGGACATGGGTGGGGATCTCAACTGGGTTGATGATAGGGTGGTATAGTCCAACCACTGGATTCCCCTTTGGCCATTGGAAAGTGGTGGCTCTACCCAACTGGGAGGTAGTGGCCTTGCCCCTCCAATAGATGGTGGCTCTAATGGCATTTCCTAGTAAGCATCCCAAAGATAAGTGCTATAGAAAAAAATGTTTGTGCCAATTATAGGAATGACTCCTATGTATGTGGAACGAGTTGATGCGCAGGAGGCATATCTTGCTTGGGTACGCTACTGCGAGGTGCAAGTACTAGGTGGTAGGGATTAGTGTTCCTCACATTGAGACATTATTGAGGCATCCCCATCCTAATTCCGTGGTACTCTAACATATATAAATATTTGACATGCTTCTCCATAACGAATTTGCATACATCTTTCTAAGAAAATATAACAACATTTCTCGGTTGTTGTGTGGGGGTACATCAAAGACCATGTACCATCTGTCAATCCAATTATTTATAAATAGTTGATATGTACACCACTAGATAGAAATATGCTTTTTGTCTAAGTCTAGAATTTGATTTTTCTATGGATTTCTAAAAAGGGAAAAGATGTGTTGTTTTGTTATCTTCAATTTCTTGACTTCCTTGTAGCAAGTTCATTGGCATATTCTTTCCTCTTTCTTTCTCTATATGTAGCAATGTGCTCAAGCACATCATTTGACCTACTAAAGGTCTCTATCATCCTATCCAAATTAGATGTAAGGAAATGATATTATCATCAACAATAATAATTTAGGCACAAATGTCTTTGAGCCTCTGTATTTCTCTTTCTATGTCTATGTGCACATCCATGCTCACCAATGCAATAAAAAATAAAAAATAATGTCCTTAGAAATATATACATGCTATAATGACATCTCTTGAAAATGAAAAATGTAAAAATATTATGCAAGAATGATTCCATTACAAACATAAATCTAGATTAATGTAACCTAATTTTACCATGGAGAAATGGATCCCTAGTTTTGATCCCAACGCAAAGAAAAAACCATGCATCCTATGTGCATAAAACTTGTTGGTTTAATGTTAGACCTCCACACCGTGGAAGTATTTAAGGGTATTGGGAATAACATAAGGAATTTTTTAGAATATGAGAAGCATATTATATTGTATACCTCTCACTGAGTGGCTCATATTCTAATTGAGATTGACTTAAAGGACAACTTTGGTAAAGGTTATGGAAATAGAGATAGGAAGCTGATGTTTTGTACATAATCACTTGGACTATGTATGAATACCTTTGAGGCTATACAAGATTCCATATCTATGGGAATTTATCCATTCAAAATGTCAAATTACATTTCATAATGGGGGAATGAAGAAGAAATGATGAACAAAAAATTGGATTTAGGGGGGTATAATGGCTCTAACAGTTTGTATGCAATATCCCACTTGTTATATCCTATACTTGTAACTGAAAGTGTGTGCCAACTCATGTGGAACGGAGATCAAGGCAGTGAGTCCATAGGTTAAACTGTGTAAGTATGAATTCCTAAGTTGTATTATGAATTGTAGACTTAGGAGATTGAAGACTTGACACAACTAAAATGATAGGGGCATGGAATCCACAAGGGGAAGAAGCTGAATGGATAGGTAAAGATGAGTTGATGATGAGTGTCATCTTGATGCTACAGGAAATTAACAATGAAAATGAACTAAGAAGTTCACTAGGACGACACTTAAGTTTACAAGTGACACATAGCTTATGTTTAAAGGCTAGTCCTCGGTGGGGATGCTGAATAAACTGCAAGCCGCCAAAGGGATCTAAAAGATACCAATGACATAACGATTAACATGAGGCTAATTATCACTAAGAGATAATAAATAAAATAAAGAAGTTAGACTAGATATCATTAATATCTTGGTCTCGACAAAGGATGGCAAGAAAATACTAATTAAGCCAATTAGTTAAATTAGCTAAGTAAGAGCTTTAAGGTTAAGATAAATTAAACTTGCTTAAGTTATTTTGGCTAAATCAAGTTAATTCGTGAAGACTAGATAGGTTAGGCTAAGCTAACTAGTTAAGTCAGCTAGAGTTAAGATAAGTTATCTCAATGTTTATTTGTTGAAGATTGGCTAAATTAACTAATTAGCTAATTTAGCCAAGTTAAGTTAAACTAGAAGAAATTATTTAATGAGAAAAAAAAAAGAATAACTAGTAGTTGATGCTTGGATAACCAATAGTTGATGACAAATAACCATTCGTTAGAGTTAGCAAAAGTTAAGTTCAATCTTAAGTTAGGTGTGGATAAATTAAGCTAACTAAATAAAGTTAGCTAAAATTAAAAATAAAATATCTTTTTATTTAATAATGGATCTTTACATAGCAAAAGTTTAAAAAAAATAAAAAAAAATATCTTTTGAAGGACACAAAAAATGTCCCTCTTTGGGGAAGAGCCTAGAGCTAGCTCACTAAGGGAGATAACAATTGATGAAGGAGGAGCATTTGAGTGGGCCTAATGGTTAAGAACATGTGTTATCTCGGTGGAGGTCATAGGTTCAAAATCAGCAAGGGGTAGGGTTGCTCATTTGGCTTGTTGTGACAAAGCTTGAAGGGTAGGTGACCCCACCAGGACGTCTCTTGCTGAGTCACAAATTATTGGTATATCTGGCTTGTAGGCTGTTGGATATACTCTTGGGAGGTTTTTGTTCCCATGGTTTAAAAAAAAATGAACAAAAGCATTTGGGAAAAATTCGATCAAGGGTAAAAAAAATATTTTAAAGGACACAAAAAATGTGGCTCTTTGGGGAAGAGCCTAGAGCTAGCTCACTAAGGGAGAGAACAACTGAAGAAGGTAGAGCATGTGAGTGGGCCTAATGGTTAAGAACATGTGTTATCTCTGTGGAGGTCATAGGTTCAAAATCGGCAAGGGGTAGGGTTGCTCATCTGCCTTGTTGTGACCTAGCTTGAAGGGTAGGTGACCCCACCAGGACGTCTCGGCCCCTGCTAAGTCACAAATTATTGGTATATCTGACTTGCAAGCTGTTGAATATACTTGAGAGGTTTTTGTTCCCATAATTTAAAAAAAATGAACAGAAAAATTCGATCAAAGGTTTTTCACCCCTAGTGGCCTCAAGGGTTTTTCACACCGTAGTGGCCTTGAAAATGCAAGATCGTGAGCTTCCTTCCTTCCTTGCTTTATGGTGCATGAACGATTGATGGTATAAAAGTTGTTTTACATGCCCAAAAACAAAAGAATTAAAACCTATTGAATATCTGGAGCGTCTTACTCGTACCAGCAAACCATATTTGCATGTATGAATATTCTATAAAGTATTTGCAAGCCTGCAATTTAATTATTCAATATGGTTTGAACTATTTGAATTAAAATCTTAAAAGCGACGTTGGCTATGTTTAAACCGCCTGCAATTTAAAATAAATGTTGGCTACGTTAAAGCAAATGTTTGGCTATGGCCAGGCATTGCAAAACTAAGAAAATGCAGGCCAATGTTTAAATTATGTTATGGCCGGGCATTGCCAAACTAAGAAAATGCAGGCCAATGTTTAAATTATGTTATGGCCGGGCATTGCCCATACCAAACCGGATTAAATTTAATTTGTGTAGTGGTTCGGTAATTTATTTAAATTTAAGGTCAAGTCCTGAGCTACAAGGCTTGGGTAGAGCCCAGCTTAATTAAATTTTCATGCAATGTATTTAAAAAAATATAAAAATAGAATCAAGTCGTGACCTGTAAAAACTTGGGTAAAAGCCCAGGTTCATTTGACATATTTTAGATCTAACAAATTTATTCCATTAAATAATAAAGCTAATCAAATAAAATGAAATAATCATAATGCCGTTCTGTAAATGTTACATTACTGTTTTTTCAACATGGAAATTTATAATTTTCTCTATCTTAATCTAAAAAATAAAAATAAAAAGGGGCTTTCAACTCCGTCGTCTCTTCAAAACTTAATTGAATTAATTGTCATTTTTATCAAAATCCTATTATTAATGATTTTGTGACCAGTATAACATTTTTTCTTTTCTTTTTGTAGTGGGGAATCGGTAACTCCGCGGGTTTTGGTACTTGCGTGACACATGGTCCATTCCTGTTGGCTGCCACTATAAAACTGCGGGGTTCTGGTACTCGCGTGACACGGGGTCCATTCCTCTTGGCTTCCACTATAAAACCTCAGGTGCGTCCACACAGCCCCAAGTCTGGGTGAGATTTGAACTTCAGACCTCCTTCGTTCTGGTACTCGCGTGACACGGGGTCCATTCTTGTTGGCTGCAACTATAAAACGGCGGAGTTCTAGTACTCGTGTGACACGGGGTCCATTCTTGTTGGCTGCCACTATAAAACCCCAGGTGCGTCCACACAACCCCAAGTTTGGGTGAGATTTGAACTTCAGACCTCCTTTACAACATTCCTTCATTTACACGGCATTCTTGTACTTGCATGACACGGGGTCCATTCGTGTTGGCTGCTACTATAAAACCGCGGGATTCTGGTACTCGCGTGACACGGGGTCCATTCATGTTGGCTGCCACTAAAAAACCCCAGGTTCGTCCACACAGCCCCAAGTCTCGGTGAGATTTGAACTTCAGACCTCCTTAGTTCTGGTACTCGCGTGACCCATTCCTGTTGGTTGCCACTATAAAACCCCGGGGTTCTGGTACTCGCGTGACACGGGGTCCATTCCTGTTGGCTGCCACTATGAAACCCTAGGTGCGTCCACACAGCCCCAAGTCTGGGTGAGATTTGAACTTCAGACCTCCTTTACAACATTCCTTCATTTACACGACACTTGCCAGTCAATCTACACCCATGCGGGTCCATTCCTGTTGGCTGCCACTATGAAACCCCAGGTGCGTCCACACAGCCCCAAGTCTGGGTGAGATTTGAACTTCAGACCTCCTTTACAACATTCCTCTGCCACTATGAAACCCCAGGTGCGTCCACACAGCCCCAAGTCTGGGTGAGATTTGAACTTCAGACCTCCTTTACAACATTCCTTCATTTACACGGCACTTGCCAGTCAATCTACACCCATGCGGGTCCATTCCTGTTGGCTACCACTATGAAACCCCAGGTGCATCCACACAGCCCCAAGTCTCGGTGAGATTTGAACTTTAGACCTCCTTTAGAACATTCCTTAATTTACACCGCACTTGCCAGTCAATCTACACCCATGCCGGTCCATTCCTGTTGGCTGCCACTATAAATTGAACTTTAGACCTCCTTTAGAACATTCCTTAATTTACACCGCACTTGCCAGTCAATCTACACCCATGCCGGTCCATTCCTGTTGGCTGCCACTATAAAAACCACAGGTGCGTCCACACAGCCCCAAGCCTGAGTGAGATTTGAACTTGAGACCTCTTTTACAACATTCCTTCATTTACATGGCACTTGCCAGTCAATCTACACCCATGCGGGCAGAATAACATATCTTGGTATTAATGATTTTATGACAAATTATAGCATTAAGTAAATCTAATAAAACTCATTATTAATGCGATTTATAAATAACTATTTAATTATAATCTAATAACAGTAAGAACAAATTATCGAATTAAAGAAATTCAATGAAACATTACTCCCCGTGATATTATAACATGAGAAAATCCTGAATAATTACAACACAACACAACACAAGGAAATCAAGCTAAGTACTAATAATAACGATTAAATTCCATTGGACACCTTGATTTGGTCTCATTAAAAAAATCCATTCCATAAAAACTTCACATTTGAAACATCAGAATTTCTCATCCTAAAATCTGAAAAACAAAATGAGCATCACTTAAGAAAATCAAAATGTGAGCTCCAATGAAAGAAAACAAAATAAAAAAATTCAATGCATTGCCAATCAGAACTTCCACCTGAATATCTTCCAGCTCCATCCAGTACAGATCTAGTTCCTCCGGATCACAATGTCGTCAAGAGTCAGCTCCACAATGCCGTTAGCAGTTTCTTGTCCCTGCTGGTTCTCCTGCAGCAGCAGAGGGCCAATGTTGTCCCATGGACCTAATGGCTCACTTTCATACGGCAGAATTAATTCGTCTAATTTCTCCGGCTTTGCGAGAGAAGCTGCTTCTTTGGCAGCAGCTTTTAAATCATCCTTTTCCAGAGACAAAGGTCGTGGTAACTCATATTTTAAATCCGGAAAATTCAGATCAGGCGTCCGCTTTCTTGGTAATGCTATGGCAATTGCATCATATGCCAGAGCTGCCATTTCGGGATGTTCAAACGTCCCCAGCCATACTCTTTCACCCAGATATTTAGCTTCAACGCACCAGTTACCAGATTCGGTATTACGAACACCCATGTATCTTGCAGGCTCTCTAGCGTCGATACAAAGCCTGATTTTTCTTTTTAAAGCTCTGCGTTGCATAAGCTCGGGTGGTAGAATCTCCTGAAGAATGTTGTCCCATGGACCTGGAGCATTTTGGGTCAGAGGATCCATTTCTTTCTCTGGATATCTAAGAAGTCTTCCACAATCTTATCAACAGTGTCGATAAGCTACTCTTAAGCTGCTCTGCTAACGAAATGTGGATTTAGTTGTGTCGGGATCAATATGTATACATATAGTTACCTTGATAGTAATTTATACCAGCATAGATTTAAATAAAAAAGATTGTAGGAAACACCTAAAGCGATCAAATTTTTGAAGATGTAAATATTTTTTTAGAGTGGAATTTGTAATATTTTGTTTTATGATTTTAGTTAATCTAATTTATATTGTTTGATATATATGTAATTCTAAATAATTTAAATTTAATTTTACTTGAGAAGCTATTTTTAATAGTATTTTTTTATTTCTTTATAAAAGATATGTGTCAACTCTAGCAGGGAATGAGTTACACATCTCTTCCCTACTGAGTTGTAGAATGCACCTCTTTGATGCAATAATCGAGATTGACTTTATCAACTATTAAATAAAGTTATTGGAAGTGACTTAAACTCAAGTTTATGTGTAAACTTACTGGAATCTCTTAAATAAAGTTATTGGAGGTGGCTTAAATTGAAGTTTATATGTAAACTGCAATCTTTCAAATGAGTGGATCATTGTAAAGGTAGGGTAGTTATACTTTAAATGCAGATGGTAAAATTTGATTTAATTAAATCAATTGAATGTAAATAATATCTCATATAGAAGAGTTTAAGTTGAAAAGTTAATAATTAGTTAAAAGTAACCAGGAAATAATAGTAATAATAATATATCTTTAAGGCCATAATTAAACACACATCAATTTAGTATATGAGACCCTTTTGTTTGTGGTATAAGGGATTTTTGGAAACAATAAAAGTGTACATACCCTCTCTCCTTGGAACTTGAACCATTAACCTTTTAAAAAGAAACAGGTATTATTAAAAATTAAGCCCATTAAAATAAATCTATAAATTATAAATAAATTTAATATCTAAAAGTTATTGGAATCATAAAATATCATTTAAATTAAAAAAATTTAATTAAATTTATATGTCAAGTAGCTGGAATCTTTTAAATAAGGAGTTGTCTAAAGAGGGGACTTTTTGTCCTTTGTTTCTGGCTGGTTTCTACCACTTTTTTGCCATGAATCTTTACTGAATTATCAAAAATTTCAAAAACACTACTTAAAAACCAGAGTGTGGGGTGTTAGGTGTTTTCCTATCACCTAGTTTTATTTATGAGCTTAAAATCCCTCAACAAACAACAACTTACATATTTTGTAGATTAAATTCACCCACTAAAAATCAGCTTGAAAAATAAAAAAGTCTCTTGATTAAACAGCTCCATTAAATATAGCCACAGTTGAATTGGTTAAATACCTTAAGTAAAATTGGATAGCATTAAATACTAATAAAATTTTATACTTAATATTTTTAAGTTATATTGGAATTATAAAATATCTTTTAAATTTAATAATTTTTTAATTCAATTTAAAAATGAAGTTATTGAAAAATTCTCAAGGATGAAATTTAAGTCTATTAAGCAAATTAAATAAAAGTAAAATTTAATATGGGGTAATGTTAAATATGTTACTATAATCAGAATCAATCAAAATCAATCAAAATCAAAATCACTTCCATTATTTTAAAGTTATTGGAATTATAATTTAATATGGAGTAATGCAAAATATGTTACTATAATTAGAATCAATCAAAATCACTTGAACATTATTTTAAAGTTATTGGAATTATAATGTTAATAATTTTTAAATTTAAAGTTAATAATTTTTCAATGTCTCTTATGGGTAATAAATTTTTAATTTAATTTTAAGGTTAAGTTATTGAAATTTCTGGAGTAATATTGTTTTAGGTCAAAATAGTTAGTTTTTGTTCTTTAAATTGTTAGTTAATTTTTGTTGACTAAATGATGTTAAGCTATTCAAATTTAGGTAGTAAATCTTGTTTTAGGTCAAAGCATTTGGTTTTTGTTCTTTAAATTGTTAGTTAACTTTGGTTGGCTAAATGATGTTAAGTTAGTGAAATTTCTGCAATAAATCTTGTTTTAGGACAAAGCAATTAGTTTTTTTTCCCTTAAATTGTTAGATTAACCTTTGTTGGGTAAATGAATCATTGAACTAATATTGTTTTAAGTCAAAGTAGTTACTTTTTAGACATATGGTTTTGGTAGCCCGTGGTATGTGGTCATAGTATTGCATATAATGAAGCCTATAAAAAGGTTGGGCATGCTCCATTATAATAAAACTTCAATCTGAGAAGTGAGAAAATAATGCTCACCTGACTTCTTTAACAGGATTTGGCCAACTAAACATAGATATCTTTGGATCATATTTAATTCCATAGTTTTACACGATAAATAATATGTGCATGATTTATAATTTTGTATTATTGTATTGGGGGTTTATTATTTTTCTGTTAGGTTATATGATTTTCACAGTTATAAAATTGATAAGATATCTGGATAAACTCGACGATTAAATGCACAAGAAATCTGATATAGAACCCGTGAAGGGTAATTAAATACAGTAATATCAATGAACTACATACAAAATTGTATATCTAGTAGTGCTATTGGTATCACTATTACCTTTTTGTAAGATTGTTAATTGTTGCTGCTGCTGATGATGGTTAATGTCCACTGAAACCAAAATTAAGCTATAACTACTAAGAACCACCCCTATATTACTGAACTGAACGGAAGTAGTGACCCTTTGCCAAACCCTCAGGCCTCGCCTAAAGTAATGTTAAAAATTGGCTTCCTTAAATGTGTTATAAACCGTTAGCGAAACCATAGCCGAAAATAGAATAACATTAAAAAAAAAAGTGAAAATAGAATTAATTTCACACATTCACAAAAACAAAAATTTGAATTACCTTTATATAACAAGGTCGCTGGAAATGTATTATGATCATCATGCAATATCAAATTTTGCTCTGCTTGGGAGGATTTTCAAACTTTGCATTTCCAACATGTTACTCCTCTCTGCTCTTAATAGTACTATTATCTTGTGGCACGTTACTTCTCACACATAGCTATCTCCCCCAATTTCCTTTTTCTAATAACCTGAGATCCTATATGAATATAACCCTTGTATGCATTCATTAATATTCATGTTGTATTTTCCAAAAGAATATTGACGTCTGTGTTTATTCAGAATATTTAAACAAGCTTCAATATTCTGCAATTAAGGATCACAGTTAACAAGCTTCAATATTCTGCAATTAAGGATCACAGTTAAATCTTAAGACAATATTTGAACTGTCTGCAATTAAGGATGACAATAAAATCGAAGCAGTTTTTTATTCAAATAAATAATATCCAACCTAAACTATAGCTCTACATCCTATTTGTTTTTTAAAAGACACAAAACCTAGATAAAATGAGAAAATCGCTTATAGCTATGGATAAAAAAAATAAGATATATGGTTATATTATGAATATAAAAATTATGAAAAAATTGTCAAATATAATGGTATATGACATATCGTTACAACAAATGTCCACATTATTATCTATGCACAATAAATTAAATTTACTGTAAATTCAAATTATTTTCTATGCACAATCTATCGATAAAGCTTTCCAGAAAGAGGTTACGGAAAGCAGATTTCTTTCGGAAAGATAAATGTAGACAATAATCTTTCAAATAAAACTCTGAAAATTGATGGAAAACCCATTCTTAAATCGTTTGAACGGAAAAGTTAAATATTTCTTTCAATTTGTTTTTGACAAAAATTACTATTCATTGTTTTCAAAACATATAATGAGGTAAGACAACATCAAAAGGAATGGAAAACCTAATAATGGATTGCTTGCTTTCTTATTGGATGAACAAATTTCAAAAAAATGGTTCATATTTATATTTTTCTCTCTTAATTCTTGTTCTATCAAGTTCAAGAAGGATTAAAAGACACATTTTCTCAAAATTTGAGTCTGAAGAGATTTGAGTCATGTGAAAGCTCGATAGATCCAGATTACTTGAAATGGAAGAATAAATAGCATATCATCCTATACCATTTAATTTTAAAAACAGTGTGATGTTAATGGTGGGTCAATGCAATATATTCTAGTAATGTACTTATGCATATAAGGGATTAAATTAAAAAAGTACATATAAGGGATTAAATTAAAATGGATATTGTAAAAAATAAAATTAAAATCAAATTAGTTATAAGTTAAAATATTTGATAGAGGTTCAACCAATTAAACACCAGGTTTTAATAGATTTCAATTTCACAATATTTGACATATTGTTATGATATCTTTGATAAAATCTCAAATATCTAAGTTACATGGAAAAATAATAATTGTGATAACATTAATAATATTTATTGTTACAAGACTTAGTCAAATAAAATTTATGTGGTAAAGAATCAATAGGAGAAACTTAAATGATCAATATCTACAAATTTCTACTAAAAAAAATGAGACTATCCATTATCAAGCTGAAGTACCTTTTACTTTGTCTTTTCTATTATGACATTAATGTAATGCAATATAGGAAAAGACAATCCAAAATGATTAATAAATTTAAATATGAAGATTATATTATTGTTTTTTTTTTAAGCTTCATAGATATATTATATTATAGAAGCAAAAGAATTACATACAGATATCTTGGCTACCTGAGGTTGAAAGAGGCGGAACCTATCTTGGCTACCTGAGGTTGAAAGAGGCAGAACCTCCTCGAGAGCCTCCCAAAAAATACAAGCCTTCTAACCGTGTTCACGATAAAGATGTTCATGACTAAGAAACTAAGAGACTTAGTTACAGATCTCCATAACAGACAAAACAGACTCCTATATAAGAGCGAAGCCAAACAGAAGTAAAAACATACAGTATTAAGAGAAATATTTAAACTTTAACCGAAAAACTTCTAGAGACTGGACCCAAAAACCTGGTTGAAACAATCATTTAAACCGAAGGGATATCTTCACTGATGGCACATGCCCATCGTTCTTCCTGTGACAGAGTGGGCGAATTGGTCGCGGCATTCGGTGCCGGAGAAAGAGAAAGCGACTGCTCGGCCGATGAATCCTTCAAACGCTTGAGGAGAGGGTCCACGGTAGTTGGAACCAGAAAAGGTTTGACATGAGGCATTTTACTAGAGCATCCCATTGCACTACCGCTGCCACCTAGACTAGTGAGAGCCCGACCACCAGATTCGCTGCCACTAGCACCACCACCCTAAGCACCCCCCCTCATTTTGCACATGTTCAAACTCGAGATGTTGGCCATTCCTTTCCATGAAAAGGAGTTGTCCATGACCGTAAGTTGGGCATCAATCTCTACAATTTTTGCGCTCATGGAGTGAACTTCTATCCGAGCCTCAAACCAATTACTGAGCATGTCCTCTTCCATGTTGCAGACCATGTTCTTTAGCATCCAATAGTGGTTAGTTCTACCACCTTCCTCACCCGTCAAGAGATTGTGATTGAGGACCTTATTCTCCTAGGCTTCCACCAAAACACAGACGCATGGAGAGATATGAGATTCATAGTCGGCTAGGACGTGAGCAGTGTAGCCCCTCTAGGGTTTTCCCCGTCCTGAACTAGTACATCTGGGAGTTCCCCTCTCGCGAGACATGGCTTCCAATCTGAGCCTGAAACCAATGCGCAGAGGAGCATTCTTACCAGCACTGAACCTGGAGCACACTGAAACAAAGACTCTACAAACCTCCCATCGCATTGCAAACCCAACACTGCTACTAGCCATGACATAAAAATCGACATGGTGCTGAATTAGACGCCTGTCATTCCACGTAACTGCAAACATTAACCATCGCAGCAGAGCCATGAATGCACGTAGGAGGACGGACCTTCGCCATCCCGGTTCGCATGAGCTGAAGTGACCGAGGAAATTTCTCCTACGTGTAGAGAACCTTGTATTTGCTGAAGAAGAGCGTTGTCATAATGGGTTATCACATGAGCAACACATGCCCTTTGCAGTGGTCGAAAAGCGGGACGGATGTCACCAGAGTTATCACCCGCATCCGGGCGAGATAGATTAGAGATGGCGAATTGAATACTCTTTGTCCATATTTGATCATATAGATAATCATGTAACGTGCCTTCCACCAGCAAGTGAGGAGAATTAACTCCTGAATTAACGAAGAAGTCTGCTAATGAGTTCGCTTTTCTGCGCACATGGTGAAAGGTGATTGCATGCATGTTTTGTAGAAGGGAAGCCAAACAACTGATTCTATGCACCAAACACGAGCTCGTTGTAACTTTGGTGACCTGCGAGCCGTAGAGAAGTTTAGCTACCATAGAAAGGATTATATGCCAGAGTCTCCTTCCACAATGACTGGCAATAGTCCTTTGTTTTTTACTATTGTTAACCCAACAATCATGCCATCAAGTTCATCGGCATTATTGGAGTTGAATCCCGAATTGCCATAGAATAAATGGATGATATTTCCACAGTTATTTCTTATAGATCCACCGAAGCCAGCCCTACCCAGATTGCCCTTGGAGGCGCCATCAAAGTTGAGCTTGAACACTTTCTCAAGCAGAGGATCCGAGTGAGTTGGACTGTCAGGTCACATGGTGGGTTTGCTGAAGGATGGTGGGACTATAGAGGAATCAAATTTAAGAGATTTCAGAATACAATTCTCATTTTGAGAGGCGGGGAGGTCAGAAATCATCCAACCTTTGGAGTGAATGGTTTCTTGAATATATTTTTTTATAGCTTTGCACAAAACATGAGGTGAGGAGATGGAATCCTTAAAGATTCTATTGTTGCGCTCTTTCCAAGTGTGCCAAAGAACAAAACCAAGGGTAAGCATCCAAAGTTGGTTGAGGATGTTACTTTCAAATGGGGTATCCATCCAATTTTTCAACGACTCAGTGATATTGCCTTTCACTCTATTGGTATGTCTGAAGACTTGTGCAACATAGTCGCATAACAAGATGGTGAAAGGGGAAGCATCCATTAGGTGGTATATGGATTCCTAATGAATTTTACATAGGCTGCATCTAGAAGGACCTTGGAAGCCTTTTCGAGTCAGGTTCTCCCAAGTGAGAATTCTCCAATGTAGGAGAAGCCAGAGAAAGTGGGAGATTTTGGGCCATTATTGAGAGGTCCAAAGATGAGTCTAAATCAGAGAGGCTTTACTGTTAGGCATAGCTGAAATGATGCTATAGGCTTCTTTCATAGAGAATTTTCTTGAAGGCCAGTGACCCCAACGAATGATGTCCGAGATCTGTCTTTGCTTGATCCTTCTAGTACAAAGTTCTGGCCATATTTTGTCTGAAAGGTTTTTATCCGAAGCAAAGTTCCAAAGAGATGGATCTTTCCAACTATGGAATCCATCTAACAAAGAGGTCCAAAATTCATTAACTGTTAGGTGGATATTGCAATTGATATAGTTCTCGGACTCAGGATCAAGGAATAGACTTTTAAGGATAGGAAGTTGTTGCGAGGAATCTTGCAAGAAAAGAGCCTTATTCCCTACATTAATTTCCCAGAAAGTATGCTTTTGAATTATGGCCCTTTGCTTGTTGGCAGCTTTCCATATGCGTGAGCTAGGCATTTCTTCATCAAATCTAACTAGAGATTGAGAGGGATAATCCAGAGCATACTTGTTGTTCCAGAGCGTGGTCCATGGGGTGTTGTTCTTTGAGATCCAATTCCACCATATTTTTTCTGAAAGAGCTTGGTTGTTTATCTCTCGATCCCTAATGCCTATCCCTCATTGAGACTTCTTTTTACACAGAGTGTCCCAACTTACCAACGCCCATCTTCTATTGTTGTTGGTGCAACCCCACTGGAAAGACCTTTGAAGAGATTTAATAGCTTTTAAAAACCATTTCATGGCTTCCAAAACTGAGAAAAGATAAAGAGGTATAGACTGCAATGTGGATTTTAGTAGGACAGCCCGACTTGGGAGACTAAGGGCTTTGAAGGCCTAGTAAGTGAGTTGGAGTTCAAGTTTGTTCAGGAGTTCCCTCCAAGATGAATGTTTAAGTGCAACATCGAATAGAGGGGCTCCCAAATATTTAGTGGGAAATAAGGAGACCGAGAAGAGAAGGATATGAGAAATGTTTCTCTGGGTTGCCATACTCATGTTAAAAAAAAAATATTTGAGATTTTTCCAAATTAAGGGAGGTTCCTGAAGCTTCTTCAAAGGTGTGCAAGATGTAGTGAATTTTCTGTGCTTCATGAATAGAGGAGTGTCCAAAGAGGATATTGTCATCCATGAATTGCTAGTAATCCAGAGGCGGGGCATTGTGAAGGGAGAGGCTTCTGAGGGAGTGCTGAGCTAGGGCTGATTGGAACATACAGCCAAGACCCTCAACCATAATACTAAAAAGGAAGGGGGAAATGGGATATCCCTGAAATATTCCACGCGAGAGGGAGAAAGTGAAGGAAGGGGATCCATTGACCAAGATGGAAAAGAAAGTTGAATAGATAAGAGAAAGGATCCAACGAACCCAATCCTAACAGAAGACAAAAGCCAACAACATTTTTTCAATGAAATCCCAGCTAAGTTTGTCGAAGGCTTTAGACATGTCCAGTTTGAGAATCATGCCTAGGATTTTAGAGGTTTTAAGAGAGTTGACAACCTCATGGGAGAGAATTATGCCATACAGAATCTGTCTTCCTTCCACATAGCCTGATTGTTCTGGCGAAATAGGAGAGGTAAGAGGGGTTTCAACCTATTAGCCACCACTTTAGAGATGATTTTGTAAATTACATTGCAAAGGGAGATAGGGTGGAACTTACGAGGGTGAGAAGCTCCAATTTATTTAGGAATAAGATCTAGATGAGTGGCATTAAGATCTGGAAGAATCCATTTCTTTTTTCTAGATTCCCCAACCAATTCAAGAACTTCATCCTTGAGCAAATTCCAACAGTGATGAAAGAAGTTAATAGTGAAACCATCCAGACTTGGAGAAGTTACATCCACCATTTGCTTCACTGCTGCCTCAACTTCTTGCATGGTAATAGGTTGCATGAGAGAGTGGTTGTGTTTGTTATTAATGAGAGAGGGGATGCGCTAGGTTACCCTGTGGATAGCTTCTTGCCGCTCATGATTTGGTTCCATGAGGAGCTGACTAAAATGCCGAGTTATTTCATTAGATATTTCTTGATGTTCCTCCAAGGTATCTCCTGAATCTATGTGAAGCTTGCTATTTTGTCTCTCATTCTATGTTGGATTGTGGATTTGTGGAAGAAAATTGTGTTACGCTTGCCATCTTTTAGCCATTTAACGATGGCTTTCTGATTCCAGAAAATAGCTTCTTGATCACATATTTTGTTGAGTTGGTGGAAGATTTCCCTCTACTGAAGTTTTGAGTCTGGATTAAAACCATGCTCCATCGCCTCACACTTGATAGAGTCTAATATTTCTTGAATAACCACTTTTTCTTTGAAAATATCACCAAAAATAGTCTTATTCCAAGTTCTGAGATGACCACGGAGCATTTTAAGCTTTTGGTGCATAATAACCATTTTTGAGCGACGAGAGAGAGACATCTCTTTCCACCAAGAGTTGACTGAATCCATAAAAGTGAGATGGGTAAGCCTAAAGTTTTCAAATATGAAAGGTTTGTGAAGGGAGTGGCCCTGACTATGCCAGGAGAGGGCAATGGACCATTGATCTAATCCACCCGCGGGGAGAACTATTGCATCCAGAAGCCCTCCAAGGGTAAGGATGGGTTCCGAGACGAGGAAGCGATCCATACATTTAGCAATTTGGTGGGATCCACCTCTTTGGTTGTTCCAAGTTAAAAATCCAGAGGTGGTCTGTACATCTACCATTTCACAAGAGTTGATCATAGTTTTGAAGGCCTCATCTTCAGCCGAGAGGGTCTTAATACCACTTTTTTTCTCTTCCAGGTTGGATATCATGTTAAAGTCTTCACCAATGATTAACAAAGATTCATTATGCAGGCTTCAGAACCAATCAATATGATTTAAGAGGTTCTTTTTAGAATCCACCACCTCAGGGCCATACACATTCATTAAAAAACCCCTCATACTAGAACCGAGAATGTGGAAGGAGGCAGAAAGCAAATGCCCTGGGGCAAGGGCATAATAAAGAGTGATGAGCAGAGGGTTCCAGCTGATTGAGAGGCCTCCCGAGGCACCTTGAGTGCCAATTGCCATAGTGAGATAGTTCTTCCAGATCCGAGCCAAAATTGAGGCAACGGTGTCACTGGGGCATTTGGTTTCTTGAAGAAACCGAACAATAGGAGGATCTTTTTGAAGCTTCATTTTAAGCATTCTTTGTTTATAGAAACCATTGAGACCTCTAATATTCCATGAGAGGAGCTTCATTGATGAATAGAAGGGGGGGTAGTGAATAATTCTGTTAACTAGGCATATTGGCCTGAATCAACCAGCGCAGTGCCTAAATGATTGATTCTTTGAAGAGGTGATTTGTGTCCTTTTTTTGGGGATATTTATGCGCTTTATGTTTCTCTTTTTGTCCAGAGGTAGCCACTCAAATTTGTGCTTTTTCTTTAACTAGATCTTTGAGAAAAAGTTGGATATGCTTGGGAGGAATATATTTAAAAGCTTTTCTGGTGCAGGCATCTTCTATACCAATTAGATCAATCCCTTCAAGAATGGCGTCTTTCATGTCCTCTTCCTCTAGGGCTTCAGGATTTTGATCTGGCATATGAATATCTAACTGAACTCTCTCTTGAGTATCATTAGGGTTTTCTTAGTACTTACTTGGAGATTGCTCATAGGGCTGTAAGGTAGAATTATCCACTATTTTGGACACATGCAACTGGACAAGGTCTTCTTGATTTAGATATTTATCCTCAATGATCTTTTCCTGGTCCATATTTACTTCCTCCAGAACTTGAAAACTATTGTTGTTGGAAGGAGGTTGCTCCAAAATCTTCTCTTGCATCGACCTTTTATGATTGCACTTTCTCCTAGCCGTGTACTAAAACGATTGCTCATTAGTGATAGGAGAGTTGAATTTCTCTTGAACTTTATTCATAGGATAGTCCCAAAAAAAATGCCAGTGTTCGTGGCATTTTCGGCATCTAAACGAGATGTGTTCATAGTCAAGCGGCTCGATCCAGTCACTATATTCATAGGAGAGACAAATCGCATCTGGAAGAGCCTAACCAATGTGCATGAAGACACAAATTCTGGCATAAGAGGTAAATTTATTCATTCTTGTTTGATCCACTGTCCAAACAAAGGAACCAAGGGTATTTCCAATCTCTTGAAGGGTGGATTCATCCGAATATTCTTGTGGAAGAGAAAACATGTGAATCCAGATAGGGCCCAAGAGAAGTCATCTTTTTCTAGGCAAAAGCGTTCAACCCAGTTCGTGAGGTTCATTCTTGGCGAGTTGAAGAAGTAAGGCCTTCCTTCTTCCACCCGAGCTTTATCTTCCACGTGATGAAAGATAATGGTAAAAAATCCTTTAGAGCCTAATTGAATATCAAAATGAGCTTTAGGTTTCCATTTAGCTGCAATCCAACCTCGAAGGGCATGTTCAGTCGACCAGAATCCCATAAATTTACTGATAAGAGCATGGTATTTCATTTTTTGAGCTCTAGCATTTATCCTTTCCATCGGTAATGATAAACAAGGGCTCTCAGCCATGCATGGGATGCATGATTTGTTCATTTTTGCATGATGTTTGTCTTTATTCGTATCAAAGACAGCAGTGATCATGTCAGCAAGATTTTTGTCATCCATCCGAATGGGAATGTCTTCCAAACCAATTCTCAATGAGTTGCTGGGTCCCATGAGATTCTCAGAATGGTTTATTGCTGAGAGAGACTAGGAGGGGCCTAGTTCCCCCCCTAACACAGATGCCAAATGCCGATCAGAGCCAAGCGAATGGTTAGCAGACGAGACTCTTCAGAAAGTATAGGGTAGAAAGATCAGAAAGTAGTACAGGGTTTGGATTAGTGAGAAACCCTAGCAAAGCTTCCTTCTCGATCGTCTCTCACTAGGATGTATATCATTTTTCATCACTATTTTGCACTGTTACCAGAGCATCTCAACATAATTGGAAAACTATATTATTGTTACAAATGTTATCAAATTGTTTAAAAATTATTGTTTTCTAGAATTACCATGTTGTAGTATTTTAAAAAAAAAATATTTTTTTTAGATATATGTATTATTCACTTCTATTTAATGTTACCATTAAAATATTGTAAATTTATAATTTATTGTATAGAACTTTTTGACTGCTATATTTGGAAATGCTTTTATTATTTCTTTTGAGTTTTTTTTTCAAATTAAAGATGTATAAATATGGAATGGATATACTTAAAATATTAACATATATTTAGATTTTGAGATGTTTTTTATTCTTTATTTTAATTTGAGAATTTCAAATTAAAGATGTATAAATATGGAATAGATATACTTAAAATATTAACATATATTTACATTTCGAGATGTTTTTTATTATTTATTTTAATTTTTTTTCAAATTAGAGATGCAAATATGTAGAATGGATATGCTCAAAATATTAACCTTTATTAATTATTTAAAATTGTACAAATTTTTAAATTTGAAATTGTTTAATAATTACTATTAAAAATTTACTATCTTCTCTTTTTTAGGTAAATTAAACTTAACACTAGTAAATTATCATGAATATATATCGGATTAGATTGGATGACATATGTAAGCTAGCCTCACACTCACAATAACCCACCATGTAAGCTAGCCTCACACTCACAATAACCCACCCAACTCCAATGTGAATCCCCAAATATTGTGTAGTTTCCTTAGGGTTTAATATAACATCAACCTAAATGGATCTAAGTTTGGATGCTATCGAAACCTATTAACTAGAAGTTAGTTTCATGATCACTCATTATGACACCAAAGGAAATGAAAAGTGTGTCTATACAAGTGAGGCCATCAACAAGTATCTCATGCAAGTGTGTAGTATTATATCATCTCCTCATCTATTTCAAGTGTCTCATTCCCTCATCTTTCTAGATGGAAATTGATGGTTTGTTTCCTTGGTAGTGGAAGGATACAATGGCTAGTTAGGACTTATTTCACCATACCATTTGGAGTTGGAGGGTTATTTATATATGTGTGGTAAAGCTACCCCATGTTTTGTCTTTTATGTTTAATAAGAAGGTCAAATTTATATAAAGTTATTTATAGAATTTATTCTCTCGTTCTCCAAAGGAATGGTATGTTTTTAATTAAGGATATGGTATTATTTATTTTGATCATTCTTCAAGTATGGAAATTGAACATTGGAACTCCTGGACCTTTTTAGAGAGATTGTAGTCGGTCTTCTCATAAACCAATTCAATAATATAAGTCTCATTGTTTAGATTTTGTACCTTATGAGAGGCATCCATTATCCCATTTCCTAATTGCTCACTAGATATCGAAGTATTCATAGGATAGATGGATACTTTAGTTACACAATGTTTGGAATATAAGGTTTCTTATAAGTTGAAGTTTTATGCACATGGGTGGTGACTTATTAAAGGCTTTAGCCGAGGGACATGATGTATAAGAGTGGGTTTTCTTACGGCTTATATATTTTTTGTCAATTTTTGAGCTAACAATAAGATCCCACAAGTTTCTTTTAAGAGATTGAAAGTCGAGGGAACCCTCTTTCTAAGTTGTTTTTATTTTTCAATTTACTTTGGTTTTAGTTTGTTAGATACAGTAATGAAATAGTGTCATTCAATTTGGAATATTTCATCTCATATTATGGTTGGAATGGTTTCCTAATCCTCATATGAGAAATTGTTTAATTACCTTCTCAAAATGACAATTTCTTTCTTTCACTCAAAAAAATTTAAAAACTTAGAAAATTTAAAAGACTTGCTATGAGATTCAAAGTTGGAACTCTTAATATATGTCTCAATTAGTTTTTTTTAACTATAATTTTATGTTGTGCATTATCACATTGATGTAAGAATTAATTTTTGATATGATGCATCAAAATCCAAATTTCTTTCTCTCGTGATGTATTTCATTACCTAGAAATTTTAGTTCTTTCCCCTAAACAAATTTGAAGTCTTTGGAATCTCCATTCTATCAAAACTCAAAAACTTGGTGTTTGTGCATGTGTTAGAAATATTTATTAGTTTCCATTTTTTTATGTATCGTCTAATCATTTTCCATCCTTTTATCACTCAAAATATACCTAAGATTGTGAAAGACAATCTCAAGGTAACAACAAAAACCACTTTTAGAAAGAAAATGGCTTTTCTTTCGAGAGAGGGATCTCTCAAATATAAATTTAACAAGGCCAGATATTTGGAGTCAACAATTTTAAATTATGCATATGGTTAAAAGAAAACATATAACCACTGGGCAATGGAGTCAAAATAGATAAAGATAATACAAAGCTGCCTACACAGAATCTCCATAAAGGCAAGATAATTATTCAGTCACATTCATTCATTGATTTTCAGGCAATAAGAAATAAAATTGAACAGTCCATCAATATAGAGCATCACAAGATGAATTCCATATCAACTTTAGAGGTAATGTTTGTGAATATCTTAAACAATAGCTAGAGCATAACATGTATGATTTCTAAAACTATTAAACACTGCGTTCAGATATGAAAGAAAATAGAATGGAAGGTAAGCACTTAGAAAACATTCACAAGGAAAGAAGGCACAGACTGTAACATAAAAAAAACATGAATATTTGAAGATCAACTAGCATTCGACTCTGTAATTTATTCAAAAATAGGTTCTCACAAAAACATCAGTACAACCTTACGGGTTACAACCCCTGATACATCAATAAATTTCAAATATATACAAAAAATAGTTTCTTTCAAGAACATTAATAACCAACTTAACATGTTACTCATAAGTTCTTGTAACCATATCCCTAATAACTAGGAATAATAATTACATGCTTTGATTGAAATAACAGATTGCTTGATTATAGAAAACTCCATAACTGCAAGGCATCACGAACAAACATCTTCCCGAAACTACAACATCTATCTTCATGAATGTAGTATGTATTTGGTTTTCTCAAATTTCTCCATGATCTTCGATGGTTTCACATTTGGAGTGTCGTACTCTGTCATCTCTCTTATTGTCACATCCAAATCCAAATAGCATTCACGAGACACAACTAGTAATCCTTTTTTAATAATTAAAAACCTGTCCAATATTTCAAAGTCTTCTGTCAAATTTTCCACAATAACCTTTCCTCTCAAACCTTTGACTAAATCTTCAAATTTGGAATGATCCATGTGGTTTTGTACCAATAAGTTGTGATATTGTTCCTCGAAAAACAACTGTCCTTCATCATCCCCAAAAGAAGGGAGACCATCATCAAATAAATATTTAAAAGCTGTCCTGAAATCCTTGATTTGAGAAGGCATTTGATTCACTTTATCTTGTACGACTTTCTTAGTTGATGTTTATTGATAAAATTCTTCACCCATAACACAATTTCTACCATGTCTTTGATCCCAATGTCCTACAAATTTTGATATGTCAAAGAATTCAAGAAATTCACATCATTATGATCAGTATTCAGAGGCTTCTTTTCCATAGTTTCATTTGCCAATTTCAATCTTTGAGTAGCCAAATTTACCAGTGCACTTTCATCATCAATAAAATTTAAATAATCCCTAAAGTTAGTGATTTCCATAGACGAAGTATCCCAAATCAAATGTTTAGCTCCGTATAAAGGAGATCTTCCTGTATTTCTTTCTTTAAATTCATTGAATTTTTTTTGTAATTGGATTTTATCATTTCATGCTTTATTCTTCTCTTCGATGCTCTTAGCCAATTCTGACTTGATCTTTTCATTCTCATCTTTCAATTATTTAATTTCCACTTCTTTCAAACTCACCTGAGACATAGGAAATAATAAAGCATTTGTAGACAATTCATTTAATGGTCATTCAACATTAACAAGGGGTAAATCAATATCAACGAAAGGTTGATTCATCATTTCTTCCATAACCTCTTTTTCATCATTTTGATCTTTTCTCAACTTTGCAATATGAGCTATCAACTCATCCTTTTATCTTTCCCACTTGTCTTTCTCCTCCTTCAACTTCAATGATTTTCCTTTATAATCCATCATTTCCTGATAGACCTTGTCTTTTTCTTCATGTAATGCAAACAATTCTGAAGATTGAACATGTTCAGTGTTAGGGACCTTAAGCTTCTTTTTCAACACCTGAATGGTATCGTCCTTATCTTCAAGAATCTTTTTCATTGCTTGCATATTATTTGGCTCAGTCCCTAAGTTTATAATATCTCCCTCTTACTTTTTAATTTGAATCCAATTGGCCTTATTTTCAACCTTCTCATGTTTCAATTAAATTTCCATCTTATCTACAAGAGACTGTAATTTAGTAATTTTCACAATTGCATGTAACAAATCAGTATAAATAACATCTCCAGTTTGTTTGTGGAGCTATATTTTATCAGGAACACTGATTTTGTCCAGCTTCACCTCCATTTTAGAGACTTTCTTATCACTTACCATAGCAAAATTTAGGGTATTCCTCTCTGTATCTCGAGTAGAAATCAATGAAGTTTTTTTATTGATTAATTTCCTAACTCGAGGAAGTAGATTCTTAGTTTCCTCCACTAACTGTATTTATTTTTCAGCATACCTTGACATTAACTCTGTCCTGGATTTATAACAAGAACTAGACTGTGTTTTACTTTCATCTCCAAAAGAATACCAATGCATTTGCATAGTCTTTTTCTGAAACAAGACCATCTTCTTTAAATCTTCTGAAAATATTTCTTCTGAAATAGTTAACTCATCCTGAGGATGCATTTTGATCTTTTTATTAGAAATCTCTTCATCTACATCCATGCCATCTGCTTCAGAAAGAGTCCTTTTGTTCATAACACTGGAATTAACATATGCTTGAAGTGATACAACCAATCTGTCCCTCTTATCTTCATTAGCTTATGTATTTTCTTCAAAATTAGACAGATTTGCCATTTTGTCTAATCCTTCAACAATTTGATGATCAAATGGCTTGTTTTTGTTCAGTTGATTTCTCTGAGAAATAATATGGTCTGGGTCATAGTTCACTTTTTCCTCTTTTTGAAAATCCATAACTTCTAATAATTTCTCAATCACTAACAGAGTACTTTTATTCTTAAAAATGAAAGGACCAACTTTGAGAGGAAATTTAACATTAGAATACTTTTTAAACGATCTGAAATGTTCCTCTTCTGTATATAACCTTTGTCTCATGAACTCTAATGCGAATATTCTTGGCATCAAGAAAGTGAGTAACCTGTATGGTTCTCCAGTGAACCGATACACTCTAAGAACAGTAAATTCTTTATGCAAAAACCAGTCTCCTGTTTTGTCTTCTGAAGAAGACTCTAACATAATTTTCATGTCTTCCAAAGCCCTTAGTAAGACATCATTGAAAAGCATTTTGTATATTTCATCCATAATTGTATTCATGAACTCAAACATGTTAATGTGTTTCAGAAGGTATGGAGAGAACATGGTATATAAGAACTGCAACTATGACACATTAGAAAACAAAATCGTGTTCAACAAATATGACTGCTACCTGAAGAACCTGACTTTAGGAAATTCAACGAAATGGGTATGGATTACTTTGGCTAAATACTCACCAAGATTGAAACAACAGACTGAATGGGATTCCTGGTCAGTCGAACCTATACTTAACAAAAAACCTAAGATGACTTCGTTGACATGCGTATCATCATCCAAACCCAAAACCTGACTAACAATTGACATGACCAATTGGACTTCATCCTTAAAAATATTGACATTGTATGGAAAAAATAAACCCTCTAATGAGTGACCATCTTTCAGAATACTGGATAAAAACTGACATCTGACTTCTGTTTTTCAATTTTTATACAATTCAATCAAGACATGCTCATTGAAGGATTCAGGGTTTACAGGAAAACTATCAGGTAGAATCAATATCCAACGAACATTTTTTGTGTCAATTCTACAAAGTATTTTTGATGTTGTATGACTCATAATAACTCTTTCAGAAGACAAATAACTATTCACGCACCACTCGACAAATTTAGGGAAAGATAGGGTTTGTTCGATAGAAAATTAATATAAGAAGGAATTGTAGACATTTAGGATATCATTCCCTTGTGAATTATATTTCCATAAACGTTCTTTTGAGACTGATACACTACATACTGATAGAATAGGGTCAAACACATTCCTCTCCCTCTCAACAACCACTTCTTCTCTCTTATCTAGAACTCTACACAATATCCCTGAACTATGCTCCTTCTCCATAATAAAACATCAGTAATAAGTCTTCAACAAAGTCTCAATGTTTTAAGGCTTACTTGGTAAATGTTAGATATGTAGAAGTTGACTTTCAAAAAAATATGGCACACTGTCCCTTCTTCTTTTCACCAGCAACGTGCAAACAAAATGACATTACCAAGGTCAACTCACTTTTTATACAACGAATCATTATGGGACCTCCAACAAGTTGTTTTTCCTTTACAACTTTCCTCAGCAGAACTCACTAAAAGGCACCATGTGGAAATCATTTTAAATTCTACTACCACTCATCCATTTTAATTATCTCACAAGTTTTCCCTCTGTAGTAGACTATGACCATTGATAAGACTTCATCTCTTGTCTGAACCATTGGATCAAATCTGTTCTACACAGTCCGCTAGCATTTCTCTTTGTTTCAATCGTGCATCTTCACATCGTGGACTACCTTATGACATTAGATTTTATTTTCTTTATCTCTTGGCCATCGATCTTGCTATCTGGTTAACCAATTCCTCTTCTCCGTGAAAACTTCTTTCTCATGCGACTTTTCCCATCGGATCAATTTGCAACCATAGATTTTCATGACCACAAATCTACACCCTCCAATTGTGCAGTGAATTAACCAAAGTGAGCATTTTCGATAAAGACTCATAAATACTAACCATTTACCAATTTTTAATATATGAATTTATCATTCTTGATCATATCGTTCCCCAATTGTTCAACAAAGAGAGTGTTAACACATCCTACACTTAATCACAAGATTTATGTTTTTTCACTTTGTTACATATTCTAGTTCCAGATTTGTATTCCTCCCATTGAATCATATGTTGAAATATTTGTCTCCATTGACTTATGAAGCATAGTTCAATTCTATAATTTTTCATCATCGTGATTGCGTCAAGAGGTACTTTATACAACTCAATTGGGTGAGATGTGTTACTTTTGTGAGGATGACATGGTACATATATGCTGCACTAACATGCCCCCTCATCCACTCTCTCTCACTCCCCAACTCATCCCACTACACCACACCCCTCTATCTATTCCACAACCCTCTCTCTCCCTTTGACACACACACAAACACATCCCTTTGTTTCTCCCTACCACTATCATCCCCCTCCCCCACTCCTTGTCACTCCCGAACTGATCCAACTACACCTAACCCAAACCCCTATATATTCCCCAACCCTCTCTCTCTCTCTCACACACACACACACATCCCATCTACAACACCTAGACACCCCCACATGAATCTAACCCCCCACTCCTAAAATTCTAGAACACACACCCTTCCTCTCTCTCTCTCTCTCACACACACACATACACACACATCCATAAGTCACCCCATAACAATAAGGACCCCCCGTCCACTCTATATTTTTATCTCTCACACAAACACACATCCCTATGTCTCTCCTTACCACTAACAACCCCTAAACTCTAACCATCCCCCTATCTATTCCCCAACCCCCACACACTTATTACATCCCCTCTACAACACCTAGACACCCCGACATTAATCTAACCCCCCCTCCCCCGTGCCGACCCCACTCCTAAACTCCTAACACATCCCTTCCTCTATATTTTTCTCTCTCACACACACACATCCATAGGTCACCCCATACCACTAAGGACCCCCCCACCTCCACTCTATCTTTGTCTCTCTCTCTCACAAACAAACACATCCCTATGTCTCTCCTTACCACTAACACTCCCATAACTCTAATCCCCATCACCCCTATCTATTCCCCTACCCCCCCTATATATTCCCCAAAAACCAACCCCCTATTACATCTATAACACCTAGACACCCCCAAATTAATATAATCCCCCCAGCCACTCATAAACTCCTAACACTCTCCTTTCTCTCTCTCTCTCTCTCTCTCACAC
Source organism: Pseudotsuga menziesii (assembly GCA_001517045.1). Taxonomy (NCBI): domain Eukaryota; kingdom Viridiplantae; phylum Streptophyta; class Pinopsida; order Pinales; family Pinaceae; genus Pseudotsuga; species Pseudotsuga menziesii. Next base: position 282,753 of record LPNX010855924.1, read on the forward strand.
ACATACATAGACATCCAC
>LPNX010855930.1:0-27303 GCA_001517045.1 Pseudotsuga menziesii
AATGATAACATGCATTTAATGTGTATTTTTCTTATTTTGTAGCCTCAAACAGAGTTCATTTGTGGAAAGATGGATGATATATTGAAAATGGTTTGTTGGGTTTAGATGGACATGAAGCTAAGAAATGAAACAATTTTATTGACAAGTTGAAATTTAATTTCATTTGCTTAAAGGAGGAGGAAGATACCTTTCTTTTGTCATGGAAACATACTAGAGATTATACTACAGGCCTTCAAGACAGGGCAATGTTCTTCAATGAGGACTAACAAGTAGAGTAAGTGGTGTATTCCTTTGTGGAAAACCAGTACTCCTCTAAAAACAAAATTGTTGCACTAGATGGAACTATATAAAAAGGTGTTGACTTGGGGTATATTTAAGAAGATATCTTAGCATGGAGCACATTTATCAGGTTTATGTAAATTATTGGAGGCATATCTTTGAAAATTTTAAACTTTTTTTGTTCGCTAGTCATTTTTTCCCTACAAAACCAAATACCTTCAAAAATGAAAATAAACACAAGTTGAAATTAACATTGTTTAATATTTCTATATATTATTTATATTATTAAAAATAATTAAAATCATAATATGCCTTAAAATAATTTTACCACTCAACACCAATATGTCTATACCAATGGTGGTTCTACATGGCCATTTTGCTTCATGTATTACACTTGAATTTCAACATAACCTATAGAACATGAAAGATTCCACATACCAGAAGGATATACTTGATATAATGGGGGATTCCCTATTGCAGATCATCGTCACGGGTTTTTATGCAATGAATTGAAAGATTCATTCAGTTTATGGATTATTGAGGGAAATGGTGTCAATGCAAATAAGAGGAGCTGAGAATGGATCAGAGAATTTATAGGATAGAGCAAGAACAGGTTGGGGCCATGGCCACTAAGAATGAAACCCTTTCCCCATTATATGAATCACAACCCTACCATACAGTGTTGAAGACTTAGGCTAATAGGACCGGATTTAGAGGTAATATATCTAGATCTGAGAGACACTATGTCCCCTAGATAAAACATATAACATGCAGGTAGCTCCCCGACCAATAAATGCCCCCATAAATTGTTGCAAATACGAGAAAGGAAAAATGTTACAGGAAGGAAAAGCACCAACAAAAATAGATTTAAATAGCGAGCAGTTAAACTTAGAGGCGAGTAATTGAAAAGGTGGGATGGAGACCATGTAGACAAAGGAAAACTTAAGACATGAGGAGATTCATCAATGAAGCTGACAAGTCAAATATATGGTAGGTTCAATTTTGCTCAAATTATCTATTATGGGGATCCAACTAACTCTCAGGTAGAGTTGAACTGTCTCTTTCCTTATAGAGCAATAGTTAACTTCACCAAGTTCAATAAATTGTCTGAGTTTAGTCATAAGAGGAGGAAGTAGCATAGACAATTCACTTGTTGATCCAACAGAAGAAAAAGAGGTAGAGGTGTGTTAAAACATCATTCCCTGGAAAAAAGAGGATGGGTGAGGTTGGTTAAGGTGCAGGTTGATATCGAGCACTATTACACTAATAATGTGCTAGGTTTATAATGGGTTTATAAGAATATGCTTTAAAACACATCCAAGAAGAGTAAATGGAGTTGGAATTCAGACAATTCTAAATATGGTGATGAGATTGGTGTCGGTGGACAGAAATTGAAACTATCAAATATTGGCATCGAGCTTCACGTTGAGTCTCCAATGCCTCCATAATGGAAGCAATGTTTAGACCTTCAGTTTTGTTTCCTTTTATGCTTTTCTTGATTATCTCTTTTATTTTTATTTTATTCATGGTTTTTTTCATTGTTGTGGATGTGGTGGATATGACATGTCTCAAATATCCTTGCAAGCATGAAGTACTAGTTGTTGAGGGGAGCTTGTGAAATTGAATGTGAGAAATAAAAGCAACATTTATCGAGGAAAAGGAACAGGGAATGAGATATTTTAATGTTGCCATGCCTGTGTTTTCTTGCTGTCATTTCAATTTTGTGGGGTAATTGATCATTACATGGTGTTGTTGTTTCTCATTGCAGTCCTCAAAGGATGTGGTGATAACATGTTTGTTGTTCCTGTTCCTTCTATTTTTGAGGATGCATGGAAAGTGTTTGACAATATCCCTGAATGGAATGTGGTTTTGTGGAGCGATATGATTGCAGGGTATGCTCTGAATGGGAAATATGAAGAGGCTCTCAAGATGCGTTGACAATCATTGATGATGGGGATGAGGCCAAATAATTTTACTTTCCAGATGGTGCTTCTGATTTGTGAAAAAATCATGGCTTATGGTCAGGGTAAGCAAGTTCATATCCTCACCGTAAAATATGGATTTGATTCATATAATGTTATGGGTATTCCTTTAGTTTCCATGTCTACAAAATGTGGCTTTGTTTCTAGTTTTTTTCATTCCTTTTGGGAATCCTGTCAAAGATCCCATGAATTGACGGTTCAAAGCTAGACTGTGAATGTTATTGAGAGGATATGTAAGTGGTTATGGTGTTAATTATAATACAATAACTGATGCTTTGTGGACTCAAAATCCCAATGCTCTTAGGTGCCAAAATAACTCAATTCCCTATTTTTTCTTTAAAGGACCACCAGGTATTCTATTTGAGAGGAATCTATGTTGGTTGTTACTATTTCAACAACCATTTCAATCAAAGGCTATTCTCCATAAAAATGTTTAACATTTGTTTCTTGTAAATATGAAAAATTTAAAATGTTGATGGTAATTGCTAGTTCTCATTGCTTGCTAAATCCATACCTTTGAGAAAATTCTGCCCAAAACACTTGAAAAAGTAAGAGTCATAATATTGTGTTATAGGATCGAGGCATAGGCTTGAGTGTGTAGGAAGATATAAAAAGTGGCTATTAAAAGAAACCGTGAATGATCATGATTGAGGTTGGACATTTGTGTCACAGATAGTCCTAGCATTGCACAATTTTTTCATCTCATCTATGAATTCCTTTAGGGCCTTACTTTGCACAATTAGAACACATTATTTATTTTTATAGATTTCCAAAAAGAGCATAGACCGTCAACAAGTACCTCTAGTGTTTCCAATTTTTTTTGCAAGTCACCCTTGAAATTAGAGGTATTCAAGTCCTCAATATTTTCATCATTCAAAATGCCATTAACACCTAATCACATAAATTAGTTTGTGCCTTATTTCAGTGAACACTCAAATCTGTAAGTGCAATAGTATCATATTTTGGGAGAGGGGGTTTAGACACCAACACAATCATACATGAAACACATGATTAATAAATCAATGGAATAGTTTTGAATTCATATTATAGGTTGGATTTAAACATTATATACAAATGTGCATGCAGGACAATCAAAAAATTAATAAAAGTAAAAGGAAAGCTCTTCTTAGAACCCTAGTTTATTTTTCATGGTTTATGCTTGCTCGTTTTTCCATTCTCTATACTAAAATTCCGTGTCTTTTTTTCCTTTCTTGTACTTTACCAAGTTTCATTCATTGCCACCCACAATTATTTCTAGTTCACTGCCTAAAGCAATATCAAACCATCCTTGTTTATGAAAAATTTGTTAAATTCCACTTAGTTGAGCTATGGTTATCCTTCATAAACGGTGAATCAATATTGTAGTAAAATTTAAATTGGTTATAAACTAGCAGAGGACTAGACCAGAATTGTAAGTAAAATTTCCATGGGAATATGTGATATGATAAATGTAATAAATTGCAAATTCTGTCAATATTAAAGAGATTCAAAGATATATGTGGGAATATCCCTTTGTATGAAACTTTGTAAGGCAATAAGTTAGTTCAAACCAAGCATCCTTTGTTTAAAATCTGAATAGTTGTTAGAGTCTCTAGTTCCTAGGAAACTTCTGTAATTTATGTTAGTTGATCCAATCAATACATCATTGCCATCAACTATCATTTCTTTGATGTACAGAAAAATATGGCTGGTGTTCAATTGACCACCTTCACAAAGTATTCCATAAAAACCAAGTCCATAAAAGGAAACATAAAATTTGGCACTCAATATATGCTGAATATTTTCTAATAAAAAATATTTTCTCTACATATTGCCTGATACTTCCCATGTATTATGGCCCTAATGGATGCATCACATGCATCATCTACTCCTCCCTGGAAACTAGGTGAAAGTGATATAACTACAATAAATCTAAAGCAATGTTTTTCATTATGGGATTGAATGATACAATCATATAATGATTGCAAAACACATTTTTGAATACTATCATCTCCTTCAAGATCAGATATAAAAAAACCAATTCTCTATTATATGAAATAATCTTCCTTTTCAATAAGTGAACAATAAACTGCATGAATACTGGTATCTTCAAGATGACTTGTTACCGACCATTGACTCACACTCTTTAAGACCTAATGGATATTGTTTTGTTAGTTTCATTAGCTAGGTTTCCTTGTTGTTTAAGAAATTAACTGCACTTTTTTTCTCCTTGAGTATAGTCCATTAGAAAACACAATCTGATGCAATAATCATGATGCTATACCTATCAGATATCTATGCACTCCTTAATCAATATTTTCAGCCCATCTGTTCCAACATCCTCAGCCTCAACAAAATCTCTTGTAATATCAATGATTCCATCGATCATATCATTGCATTTAACATTTTCTTCTGGAACTAAATCTTGTAATTGCAAATAATGCATCTGAGTAGAAGATAGAACCTACTTCCTTAACTGGAAATATTTGGTGTTAATACTTCCCATTGCAGATAACATTGTAATACCTGCAACATCTATGATATAGCACACTTGAATGTTGGCAGTGAGACTTATTGTAATTTTCAGTTTCTAATATTTTATGCTTGGTTTTCCTTTCTTTCGTTCTTTTCCATGACCTTTTTGTTTGCCTAATAAAAAATTTGGAAGTTCATAGGATGCACATTGGACCCAGATGAAACCATTAGAGGAAATTTCAACTCAAAATGGGCCTCCTAAAATGAACTAATAAAATAACAGTTAAAATAATAAAATAATATTTATTAATTTTGGAGGAAGAAAAGAAAAAAACTACTTTTTGTTTGTATTTTTGACATATCTCCCCGTGTTTTTACTCAAATTTCGATCGGGAGAGCTCGTTGGATGTGGAATTAAATTCCACATCCAACGAGTACCCACTCGGCATACTTTTGACGGACCCCGCTACCCCAAAAATAAGAAATACCTGGAAAAATGTAATGATGACATCATCATTACGTTTTTCCAGGTATTTCTTGTTTTTGGGGTAGCGGGGTCCGTCAAAAGTATGCCGAGTGGGTACTCATTGGATGTGAAATTTAATTCCACATCCAACGAGATCTCCGGATCGAAATTTGAGTAAAACATGGGGAGATATGTCAAAAATACAAACAAAAAAAGTAGTTGTTTTTATGATACCTATCCCAAAATTTATATTAAAAAAGTCTTTAAGACCTATACAGTATTTCAAATTTAAAGCAATTTCATTGGCTAACACATGATGACATGGAATTTGAATAAAAGTTAAAAGGCCCATTTTGAGTTGAAATTTCCTCTAATGCATACAATTTCCATTAGCACAGAGGGTGTGAATACGAGAATTCTATAAGGACCCTATTTAGTTGTGATGATTAAGTATGTAAATATTACAAGTAATTAGAAACCGACATGGGAATATGTACATCAGAACAATATACAATAAATTTTATGTTTTGAATAAGTGCTTAAAAAATTTAATCTAGTCATATAATCATGCCACTAGAAATAATTGAATGGGATAAGTTACCTAAGGTATTGATTTACCGAATGTTGATTCTTGAACTATATATTTGGAGTCACTTGTCCATAGACACAAAAAATCCACAAGACTGCACATCAATTTTGTCACGGACCATGGTAAACATTGGATGAAACAGAGTATGTAAGAAAATATGAATCTTATACCATCAAACATAGTCAAACATTGAGAATGCATTGACAACTTTTTTGAGTCATTCTACTCCCATATAGTTTTGGATTATAGAGGATGCAACTACTTTTGTATTGATGCTACCCACCAACCTAGTCAAAGCAGTGAAGTAATCAAGGCCACAAATCCACATTGCTTAATAACTTATAACTCTATCTATGAATTTCTCATGAAATGTTATTTCTACATTGTAGCTATGGATATATCCAAGATAAATAAAATGAGAACAGATGGGTGGGACTACCACTATTTTTCAACAAAAGTTCGCCTTTTCTTTAACTACAACTTTTCTAATCGTTGTAAAAATTTGAAATTATGTATATGTTACCCTTGTATGTTTATAGTATTATTACTTTTGATACAAGAAAAAGCTCCATAATAGTTGGATAATTGTTTTAGAACAGCTACCTACTATATAAATGTTCTTATGACTATTGCTTCTTGAAGAGAAAATGGTTCACCCTATTTGGGTTGATTGAATTATAAAATTTCATACAATTCTCAGGTTGGGATTTAATATCTCAAACCTTTTTGTTGGATCTAAGGTCCATTTTTCCATTCATTCTGGTGGAGATTGAGTACCTACTTCAATTTATTTTCCTTGTTGGGGCAGAGTGTTTCCTTGAATAGTTCATGCACTACTCTTTTCCACATTATTATGTTCAACCAGTTCTAAATCATTTTAATTTTGATTCTGTAGGTATATTCATCTATTTTGATCATTTGTTTCTCCTCATTGTTTCTCTTCTTCACCTGGGAAATACTGATTAAACCATTGATTCCTATGGGTGATTTCTGTAGAGTATCATTGTTGACTTCACTAGAAAATCCACCTATTGAACATTTTGATCCACTTTCATGGATGAATCCCTTGTCAAATAAATCTGTGAACTCTCTTCAACTTGTGTATCACCTTTCTCCTTATATTAAATCACTCTGTGAGCTTTCTTCAACTTGCCTATCATCTCTCTCTTTAGATTTCAAATTCATCCCCAACATGGTTTTCTATTCTTCTTCCTACCTACATACATTAGAGGAAATTTCAACTCAAAATGGGCCTTTAAACCATAATTCAAATTCCATGTCATCATGTGTTAGCAAATGAAATTGCTTTAAATTTGAAATACCATATAGGTATTAAACAATTTTTTAATATAAATTTGGGGATAAGTATCATAAAAAAAAAAAAAATTGTTCGAATTTTCGACATATCTCCCTGTGATTTTACTCAAATTTCAATTGGGAGAGCTCCCTGGATGTGAAATTAAATTACGCATCCAACGAGTACCCACTCGACATACTTTTGACGGGCCCCTCTACCCAAAAAAAAGAAATACCTGAAAAAAGCGTGATGATGATGTCATCATCATGTTTTTTCATGTATTTCTTTTTTTGGGGTAGAAGGGTCCATCAAAAGTATGCCGATTGGGTACTCATTGGATGCGGAATTTAATTTCACATCCAATGATCTGTCGTGATCGAAATTTGAGTAAACACATAGGGAGATATGTCGAAAATACGAACAAAAAAAGTAGTTTTTTCGTTTCTTCATCCAAAATTAATAAATATTATTTTATTATTTTTCTTAGGAGGCCCATTTTTAGTTGAAATTTCCTCCTCTGAGTCTACTATGCTTTCTTTCCTCTATGGGTCTTCACTTTTCTCAGATATTCTTGCACATGATAGAGCTAGATCACCATATTAGGTTCTTTATATCAATTTCATTTCGGATTTCTTCTCAAATAGGAACAAAAAGGGATTCCAATGGGAGGAAAGCCTCATGGAATGTTGAAAACAATTTTTGGTGTCATATCAGGTGTGAAGAATGAACCTGTGCAAAAGAATTGTAATATTTTAATCTCTGAGCCACCTGGTCTTCATGCAAAGTTGTGTTTATATTATGTTTAATAGAGGATGACAAAGTGCCTTAATGTTCTCTGCTGCTAAGGAAATCCCTGGAAAAAATCCTTTCTTATATTTCCTTCACACTTTTGGTTGCATTATGAATGGTAGTTTTAGATCTTGATTCTTAGGGGGTGATAATTTTATCCAAGCAATAAGATTTGGAGGGGGCAATGGTACTAGTAAAAGTATTGTAGGAAATAATATTGGTTCATCTATACATGGTCCCTCGTCCACAACTAATGGGCCTACTACTTCAAATTATGATAGAGAAGGTACATATATAAATTTTAATGTCGGAGACACTCTTTTTATAAGTGATTTCAATTCTCATGACAAGGTGTGCCATGTTCAATGGATTTATTTGCACTTCACCTATAGAAAAGAGAATAATCACTATTTATGAACTTTTTCTGCCTTTTTGTAAAAGTGTCAATGGAATAGTCTGTCTAAATTTCGGTGTTGGTTATCATTTTCATGGGATCCTATCAAAGAAATTCGTTTCAGTCACTCCAATACAATCTACCATTCATTTGATCATGATGCAAAATATGGCCATGACTTTATACTTCATTTGAACTCTCGAGATGGTAGGCATTCAACTTTTGTAAATTAATATGTATGAGACTTATTCTATAATTCCAATTGTTTTTCTATTCTTGGTGATATTATTATATATGTATAAATCTATGTTTGCTTCTTCAACATGATTTTGTGGTTGTAGTGTACTTAATCTCATTACTATAGCAGTTACAAGATCCTAGAAAGAAGCTCGTATTAACCCAACATTATATGAAATATGGTTCTTTGAGAATCATGTGTGATTAAATTTTTCATTATGTTTGCTTCTTTCTTATACTCTCTATAGACATGCCAAAATTATTTCTCTAGCAACCAAATTTGTTTAATCTGTATTAGTTTTACCATCTTCAGTATATTTGAAGAATTATTTTGGAGCATAGCTATAATTACAATTTTTTAGTCTCTTGTATATTGAATAAATGTCTAGAATAATTTTATTTACTGGTATAGTTATTTTCATAGTTTTTGACTTGTCCATTTTTTCCTGAGCCCGGACAGATTAGAAAAAGATTTTTATAAAGAAATGTGTAAAATTATAGAAGCATCAGATGTTATTTTGGAAGTTCTAGATACGAGAGATCCTATTGGAACATGAGGTATAGACATGGAGAGAATGGTGTTGAGATCTGGTCCTGAAAAGCCTCTCATTTTACTTATTAATAAAACATTTTTTTCAACTTAACGATCTTTACATTCAATTACAGTTCCCTCTGATTTTTTTAAATTTTTTGAAATATGCCTCACTTTTCTGTTACATAAACATTACGGTGAAAACCATGTTACAAAAAAAGGCTGGAAAATCCCATGTCATAAAGTGCAAGCAAACCATAAGAACCCAGAAAGTACTGGGAAATGATGAGATCTTTAAAACCCTTTTGAACTGGAGGATCAAGGTCCAAGATGACAAAAATGACAAAATTGGATGAATTTTTGGAAGAACATCTATTAGCGTTTACTTTTTATCACGCTTTCGAGACATCTGTAAAATATAAAGATGGTTATAATATATTTTTACGTGATCATATTCATGGACATGCATTGCTATAATTACATTCCCATCTTTATTTTTAAGCTTATATTGTAAAATTATTTTCATTGACTTGTTTTTAAAAATGGTTTACAGATCTTGTTCCTAGGGAGATTGCGAAGGAATGGCTCAAATATCTTAGAGAAGAACTCCCAACTATAGCCTTTAAGTGCACCATCTAGGAGCAAAGGTCAAATTTAGGATGGAAATCGGCTTCAAAAACTTCTAGGAATGCTCTCCAGACTATAGATCAGTGATTGTCTAGGAGCTGAAACACTTGCAAGGTTGCTGAAAACTTATTCTAGAAGTCACAAGGTATGTTCATATCAATTGTTGTTTACACCCATTAAGTTTTTTTATGAGATATTTTCCTTTGCACTATTGCATAGCTTAAATAGTTCCACTCTTGATCTTAGAAATGTGTGAAGTGTTTGACAATTTGTGTGAACAATAGTTTTTCATCAATGATATGGAATGTGCCCTCTATATTGGATTTGTTATGGATATTATTTAATATTTGATATGAGAAAAAGAAGAAATTTCTTAAGAGAATGAATGTATTAAGTTTAATTTTGGAGATGTTTATGGCTAGCATGTATAAGCTATAATTTGAATAATTTATCTACGAGTTTTAGAGAGATATGGATCCTTTTAGCAGGAGCTATGAAATGCTATTTAGCATCTAGAGAATGTAATTTCTTGTAACTTAACAAAAAATACTACATCATTGATTATGTTCATATTCGACTCAACGGTATCACGAGCATTTCATGTTTTTTCTGTAATTCATGTTATGAGAATATGAGACTCTGATAATATAAAGAAAGACACAAAATCACTCCTGATACACTCCTAGATTGATAACATTAGTAGCAGAAGAATAATCAACCAACATATAGTGGACAAAACAAAAGGCTAACAAAGGGAGAGTGGAAAGTATCAATAATAGGTGATGCAATGATGAATCCATAAGAAATTTTAGTATTTAACCCAACGTTTTTTAGTTCCTTCTAAATAGTTAAAATAGATACACAATATTCCCAAAATTGATATACATTTTGATGTATCGTAACAGCACAAGGGTTTAAGAGTTGGAAATAAAATGACAATAACCTTAAGTGACATATAAATAGAATCCCTTCGAATGTATATTAGAGCTATGAAGGTAAATATCTTAAGAGAAGCATGGAGATGGAAGGAATGGCTTACACATGCAATTAGAGATGCACCACATTAAGGATAACTGAAGGTCAAAGTAGACTTGGATGATGATTAATTAGATGAAATCGAAACAACTATCAATGTTTTGCACTTCTAGTTGGCATGGTATTTGTGTTAGTTTCCCTACTTCACAAAGTGGCTAGGAGGAGGCAGAGAGAGGTTAGATGCCGAGGGAAAATTGTTCATTCTTTCTAACTCTTACTATTAGCCACTCACCAAGTTCTATTAATCATTTCATTTTGTAGGAATGGTAGATGAAATTGTGCCTGTTGCCAGTAGAATTTGGTTGTCTAAGATTATGACGTTATGTACTATTCAAGTGTTGCATTTATAATATTATAGTAATCTAGTAACCGGGTAAATGTTTAGATATTAACATCAAAGGAAAACTATGTACAACTAATGGGACAAATCCAACTCAGGTAATACAACGTGGTCATTGGTTATGATCACAACTTACCACTTGGGCCCTCATTGAAATTTTTATCATATATACATTAAAAATAAAATATACAAAAGGACCTTTGGACCCTTGAGAAAATATAAGGATTACTGTAACTATTTTTTATTAGGATTCTCCATGATATCTTCTTGATTTTCAGCATCACCATTTTTGTGGTTTCTTCATAAGATTTGCACGGTGTCCTATTTTCCTCTACTAATAGACAACCACGTACTTTCTGAAGATTAACACCTGAAAACTCAGAACCGTAATATAATCCATTTCATAGCATAAGAAAACTATCCCATACAAAAGAAAAAAATTCAAAAATATAAGATGATCATGCAATACACAAAATGTTGATTATGAACACTGCTAGATGGGAAACAATTCAATGCCAAACCAATCAACCTTCATGAAACCAAGGAAAACCAACAACTCACCTTTGTAATATTGGATACCATAAACTTGCAGTCAGGAAGTATGTTGACAGACCATATAGACAATTTAGATCTCAAATTCTAAATGGCGACAATTATATGAGATCTAACATCCCTGGTTGAAAGAAAAGAAACACATGAAACTTGTTTTATTCTTTAAAAATGTGCGTATAGAATAATACGAGCTAGGCTTTTTATTATCATACAAATTCAAACTACTTGGTAGTGAAAAACATTCATTATCCCTATAAAATGAAGTTCAAATTACATTCCAAGATGAAAGAAATTCACCTAATGTACACAGTTTTATTGTTATGCATCTCCCACAAGGCCAACTTACTAAGACCACCGTGACAAATATTAAATACCTCTTGAAAATTGTTGGAGACATTTACCACCATACACACTCATTTTGGTCAATTTGGCCTAGTTAAACCACTATCCTAAGTATTATTGACCTAATTGACATCATTGGAGCATTAAATGACATCAGCTAGATCACACTCTTGCGTACCTTCAGTCAAGGAGGCTAACTTAGCCTTCTCCTACATTCGGGAGGCTAACTGGAGCACTCCGAGGGTGATCTGAGTGTCATTAATGCAATTTATTGCTAACTGATGGTTACAATCAGTTAAACAGAGCAGTGAAGGCACCTCTCCTCATTAAATTGATTATTTAATGATTATTTAATGAACTGGAGTCAACAAGGGCGCCTCCAACCACTTATGATGTTGAGTTACACTTCAGTTAACCTCATCGGGGTTCATTGGAGTCACTGAAGCACTACCACTTGATGGTTGGCTTGCTATGACATGTGTATGATCTCTTTTAGTTAAGACTCAGTCATTTATTGCACTCCGACTTCAGTTAGGGCTTAGTTGAGTCAATTAGGGTTTTGATCAGTGGTTAACTTGAGTGTTGACTGTTGCTTAGATTCAGTTAAGCTAGAATCATTTAGTCAATTCGAATGACCTCCTTTAGGATTTGAATTTCTATCCATTCATGCTTGCAGCATGACATTGTAAGGTAATTACTCATTCTTTGTGTGAATGTACAGAGCGGCTACTCATTCCATAGCCCGATTACACCATTTTCATGAGTTATTTGTTATTAATCTTTGATGAGACTTGTGTTTAGTTGCTAGATAACTATGTAAGTTTAATATGGTATTAGATCTCATGGTGGGACAAAGCTCAATCTCTCAAAAACAAGATTTTTGACAGATTTTTGCATGAAAATTGAGCAATAGCTCAAAAATCCAACACTGCACCAGAAGCCAAGGCTTACCACTTAATACCCCAAGTAAAGAACTTGTTGACCAAGCTTGCTTGATTGACTATGCTGGGTGTGATGAAATCCTAAAATGTGCAAGATGTATGACCTTACATTTCCCTTTATGTTGTGATTTTCAGGTTTTCTATAGGTGAAGCATTCGCTCCAGCAGATCTAGATGGCCTCCTTCATAGATATTTTGACTCCATACAATTTCCACTCATGGAAAGGAGACATGGAGATTCAGCTATGCTCCAGAGGACTCTATAGAGTCACCGTGGACACTAAGCCTGAGCCTAGTTCTGCTATAGACAAATCAAGATTCTTGAACAAGAAGGATGAAGCATTCGAATTCTTGTGCCTCTCTATTTCCTAGGATCTTCTTTTCCATCTTTCGAGATTGAAGACTCCAAAGGAAATTTGGGAAAAATTGGAAACCCTATATGGAAGGAAAGATGATTTGAGAGTTTACCAGCTTGAAAATGAATTAATGTCTCTCTAGCCTTCCAATTTTGAGACATTGAATAACTTTTTCACAAAGTTCAAGCACACTATTTTACTCTTGAAGCAATGCAAAGTGGAGAATGCAGATGATCAGCTCATCCTCGCCATACTCTCCAAACTTGGAGTTGATTATTCCATTTTTTTCTCTACATTCGATGCAGGGAATCTCATAACCCCTGGATGGAAGATGCCTACACTCAATGCCTTCATTGAGTCCCTAACAACTGAACATGATAAGCTTGTCCAGATGGGGATAATCAGATCCTGCTGTGATCATGCCCTCTATGTCTTGGGGCCCAAATATCTGAAGGGTAAAGGAAAGTAGTAGAAGAACCCAAAAACTAAATTCGAAGCTCCTAAGCCTAGAGTTGAAAACCAGAGGCATGATGAGTCTTTCAGCTCAAGGAAGAACAAAGGAAAAGGGCACCATGGAAAGGAAAAAGTCAACTGTTCATACTACGGGAAGGGATTCCAACCTGAACATGCCTACATGAAGAAGAAGCTTGATGAAGATACCTCTCTTCTTGATAAATATCACATCAATCTTCCAAAAAGATTTCGGAGGAGAGATCAGTAAGATCGGGAACCACAGCATGAAAAAAGTCATGCCCTCATGGCAAGCACTTTGAATTCCAAAGCACTCTTGATTGATTCTGGAGCTTCGAACCACATGATGGCTGAAAGAGACTCCTTTTCATCCTTGGAGACCGGAAAATCCATCCCCATCCACATGGGAGATGACTCCACCATCATTTCAGAAGGACAAGGTACGGTTGATCTTGAGAATGGCTATTTTTCAAATGTTTTGTATGTACCATCTCTGGCATAAAATCTCCTTAGTGTCTATCAGATGACACATATAGGAGTGCCTAAGAGAGTTTCTTTCAGCCCAAATTATGTTTAGATAATGGAGCTTGCATCCGGGAAACTCATTGCTAAATGCCTTGCAAACCATCATGCAAGAGCCTATGAGTTCTCTCACTTTGTTGCAGATGCAAAGCCCACCGCTCTGCTAACTCATGGAAATGAAGTTAGTAGGATATGGAATGAAAGGTTTGGCCATCTAAATTTCAAATATTTGCATCAATTACAGAAAAAATACATGGTTGAAGGCCTCCCAGTCATCAAGGAAATCACTGCAAATTGTAAGGGCTGTGTGATTGGAAAACACCCTGAGCACAAGTTCGATTGGGGGAAGGCAAACCGAGCTACATGCATATTGGGGCTGATACATTCTGATATTAGTGGTCTGATTCCTGTCACATCCATGAATGGATCAAGGTATCTTCTGACTTTTATTGATGATTTTTCAAGGTACACATGGGTCTTCTTTCTCAAAAGGAAGTCTGAAGTATGTGAAAAATTTTCTGAACTTAAGGTCTTGATCGAGAATACCTCTGGACTTAAGATCAAGATATTGAGATCTGATAATGGTGGGGAGTATGTCAGTAATGACTTATTTTCTGCACATATGCTCCCAAATTGGTATTTAGGTCCAACATTCGATTCCCTACACTCCCCAACAGAACAGAGTAGCGGAAAGGAAGAATCGGTCTCTCAAGGAGATGACCACCTGTATGTTGGAATCAAAGAAGTTTGATGTAAATTTTTGGGCTGAAGCCATGCATGCTGCAGAATACATTGAAAATAGGGTTTCACACTGATCCATGAAAGGGAATACCCCTTTTGAAGCATACTTCAGACACAAGCCGGATGTGTTGAACCTACGGGTGTTTGGGTCGACTGCATGGGCCTGGATTCCACTTGATAAAAGAAGGGATTTGCAACCGAAAAGTATAGAATGTATGTTTATTGGGTATCCTTATGAATCAAAAGGTTTCAAGCTGTTGGATATCAAAACAAAACAGATCATCATTGAGATAAGTGTCAAGTTCGATGAGCCTCTTCAGGAGGTGGAACTAGTGAAGGAGAAAACTGCTGATTTTCCTTCCTATTCTACTAAATATTTGTATGATGAAATTGGGGGTGATGAACCTGATTTGGATCCTATAATTTATGATATCAATGTGTAGAAAACATCAGATTCTGAATCAGAACCTGAAGTACAAAATCATCTTCCCACATGAGCCCAACAGACACTCTCCTCCGCAGGAGATAACATTGGAAATCTGGATGATCCAAGGAGAACCCAGTATGATTTCCAAAGAGAAGGTATTTCGCTCTCTTGTCCTGATAATTTTCTGTCAAAAAATTGATATTTTATTATTATTTCAGACCCAAAATCCTACTACCATTCTCAGAAGGATCCGAGATGGCAAGTTGCCATGGATGAAGAGATGAATTCTCTTCATAAAAACACTACTTGGGAGCTAGTTTCTCTTCCTCTAGGAAGGAAATTGGTTTAATGCAAGTCGGTATTTTAGACCAAGGTTGTTGTTGATGGAAGCACTTGAAAATATAAGGCAATTCTGGTGGCAAAAGGTTTCTCTTAGGTCCAAGGTGTGGACTACCATGAGACCTTTGCACCGGTTGCAAAAATGGACTCCATCCACCTAGTTTTGGAAATTTCAGCATCTAAGCATTGGGAAGTACATAATATGGATGTTAATTCATCCTTTATGCATGGATATATTCATTAGGAGATATACATGAAGCATCTTGAGGGATACATCACTGATCCATCTTTGGTTTGGAAGCTAAAGAAGTCACTATACGGGTTAAAACATGCCCCAAGAGAGTGGTATTCCAAGATGGATTCCTTCCTTCTCTCGCAAAACTTCCAAATGTGTAGTTACATAAGTATTATGGTAATTTAATTATTATTGTTTTATATGTTTATGACTTACTGATCACAGGTAGCATAGTTGCTTCCCTTTCATCCATCAAAACTGCTCTCCACAATGCCTTTGAAATGAGTGATTTAGGGCTCCTAAACAATTTTTGGGGCTCGAAATTGAGAAAAATTATGATGGGATAATGGTCAGTCAGTCCAAATACATTTCAGACCTGTTAGTAAATTTTAACATGGCTGAATGTAGGCCTGCACCATTCCCTTTCCTTTCAGGGATCAGCCTTGAAGAAGAAAAAAGCACACCTCCCATGGATTGCACTATCTATCGACAACTTATTGGTAGCTTGTTGTACTTGACACATTCTCGGCCTGATATCGGTTATGCTGTGAATGCCGTATCAAGATATATGTAGAAGCCTCATTATATTCATTGAAAGGAATCCAAGAGGATCCTCCATTATATTTAGGGAACCAGGACCTATGACATTCACTATGCTGCAGACTCCGAGCTAGAGCTGGTTGGATACACAGATTCCAATTGGGTGGGTGATTCTATTGATAGGAAGTATACTTTCAGATATGTATTCATTTTTGATGGTGGCCCCATTTTCTGGTCTAGCAAAAAGCAGGCTGCCATAGCACTATATTCAGCAGAGGCCGAGTATCAAGGAGCGGTGAATGCTTGCATCCAAGCAGTTTGGTTGCAAGGAATTATTTCAGAGTTTGATCTTGCTAGTACTTTGTCTGGTGTCCTCTTTTGTGACAATCAAAGTGATATTAAGATATCCACATATCCAGTTACCAGGCAGAGGACCAAGCATGTAGAGATCCACATGAACTATATTAGGGATCTAGTGCATGACAGGACCATCATTCTGCAATACTGCCTTACTGATGAGCAGATTGTAGACATCTTCACCAAGATATTTTTCAGAAAAGAAGTTCACTTACCTCCGTTCACTATTGGGGGTGAGTTCATCAAGGTGATTCAAACTACTTTCAGTGTTTAGCTTGAGGGGGGTTTTTTCCCATTGGGTTTTCCCTCTTTTCCTCACTTAGTTTGTTTTTTAGCATTGTTTCAGTTTCAGCATTGTATAGGGTGACCTATGGCCTTAGTTATCGTGGCCCTAGCATTTTTATGCATTTGTGTTTTCTAACTCCTCCTAAGTATAAATTAAGGGGGGGTGTTGGAGACATTTACCACCATACACACTCATTTTGGTCAATTTGGCCTAGTTAAACCACTATCCTAAGTATTATTGACCTAATTGACATCAGTGGAGTATTAAATGACATTAGGTAGATCACACCCATGCCTACCTTTAGTCAAGGAAGCTAACTTATCCTTCTCCTACATTTGGGGAAGCTAACTGGAGCACTCCAAGGGTGATCTGAGTGTTATTAATGCACTTTATTGCTAAATGATGGTTACAATTAGTTAAACAGAGCAGTGAAGGCACCTCTCCTCATTAAATTGATTATTTAATGAACTGGAGTCAACAAGGGCGCCTCCAACCACTTTTGATGTTCAGTTACACTTCAGTTAACCTCATCGGGGTTCATTGGAGTCATTGAAGTGCTACCACTTGATTGTTGGCTTGATGTGACATGTGTCTGATCTCTTTTAGTTAAGACTCAGTCATTTATTGCACTCTAACTTTAGTTAGGGATCAGTTGATTCAATTATGGTTTTGATCAGTGGTTAACTTGAGTGTTAATTGTGGCTTACATTTAGTTGATCTAGACTCACTCATTCAATTCAAATGACCTCCTTGAGGATTTGAATTGCTAGTCATTCATGCTTGCAGCATGACATTGTAAGGTAATTACTCATTCTTTGTGTGAATGTACAGAGCGGCTACTCATTCCTTAGCCCGATTACACCATTTTCATGAGTTATTTGTTATTAATCTTTGATGATACTTGTGTTTAGTCCCTAGATCACTGTGCAAGTTTAATAAAAATAACCTAATGTGAAATTCTAAGGTTTTCCCAAACCTAAGGCATCGTTGCAGAGCTCAATTGCCACTAGGATCTTTTCCGAAGGCTATGTCTCCTCTTATTTGTCTCCATTAGTGCGCTACCTTAGTTTCATGTACAACAATGTTACATGTCCTTTAAAAATATTGTAGGTTCATGTAATCACAATCACGTTTATAAAAAAAAAATTATGAATGTCTAAGAAATACAAATTACAGCTACTTACAGTTCTCTACTTCTTTGAATAGTTTTTGGAGGCACAATTTCTTGTTGTTCTTTTCCGAAATTATTCTTTCCCTCAAATTTTATTCTCCAGATTATGTACTCAAATTGGGTAGCTTCTCCATGGTTGTAGGAAATATTTTAAAATCTTGGCAATGATATATTTTCAATACATGGACAAAATTTGGACAGTATTTTTTCATTCCACACACCATTGTTGTTGAATGAAGTTGTCATTGATGTCAAATTTTGTATTTGGTTTGTGTTGGAGAGGGAGTGAATGGGATGGAATCTTGAAAGGTTCCAGTTCAGGAAACATCAGAATCAAGGCGGTCAAAGGCTAGTAAATGCAGTGAAGGATTGAAGTTGGAACCAATGGAACTTCGTTCTCATAGAGTTCAACCATCTGAAGAGAACTATGCTTCTAGCAAGAAAAGTGATGCTTTATGCAAGGGAGCACTTAGTGGAAAGTTGAGGAAAAGGAAAGATAGGAAATATGACAAAGTCAAAGTCTGTAGAGGAGAAATTAAGTATTGCAACTTGCAGTAAGCGCGGACTAAGCCTATTTTCAAAAGAGATGCCCAACTTGCACAAGTACTCCCTATCCCACCCCAGCCTAAAGGATTTCAATGTATACATGGCTACAACAAATCATAGCGCTAAATATCTCGATGAGGACGCTAAAGCTCTCGATGAGGATGACCCAGGGAAGGGCATCAATGAACTTGCTCTATGAAAGAGAAAACCCAGCACTACCGATCAAGATGGCCGGGAAGGTCAGAAACCCAGAGGTCGATCTGTCGGATCAAGAAATAAGCTGAAGCCACTGACTATCATAACTCAGGAGAGTACAAATTCTCTCGGACTGCACATAATCGAGATCCCCAATGGGTGCGATGTGATAAAGAGCGTGGTGAAATCCATGAGTCCATGAGGAGGCAGAAAGATTGTAAGGATTCATTAAAGGCATTGGCCTGTGGGCATGCTTCAGGTGAGCATCAAAATGCTACTGATGAGAGGAAGGAAACAGATACAACTAACTGCATTGTGAACTCTGATATAAATCAATCTTTGGTCTCCCCCTGAAACGATAGTGAAAGAAGCCCTAGAACTCTGGATATTTAGCTAATAAGAAAAGCCCTGGAAGAATAAGTTTCTTTTCCTTAGAATGAGGAGAGCCCCTTAGTAAAGAAGAAAAGCTTCGGAAGAGAAAAGTTCCATTTCCTTAAAATGAGGAAAACCCCCTAGTAAAGAAGAAAATCCCTGGAAGAGTAAAGCTTCATTCCCTTAAAATAAGGAAAGTATCTTGGAGAAGGTTCTAGAAATGTATGGACAGCAAGTATAAATAAGAGGTCAATACACCTCATTTGTGAGATCATTTTTTTTTGTGGGAGCATTCTAATGAGACAAGGAGAAGGTACAAGAGGAGCCTCGAGCTCATGGTGATGGAGCGTAGGGGAGAAGGGGTACGACAGAGTCTGGCACAGTGTAGAGATCAGCAGTGGTTCTGATAGTGATTTTGGCAGAATGATTGAGTTAGTGGTTTGATGCAGTTTCCAACATTGGTCACAGTTTAGATCCATATTTATATTCAGGATAGTTTTGTGATGTACTATAGGGGATCATAGTCTCCTTCAGGTTGGTGCCTGAAAACATATCAGGGCGGTAGGACGGGGCAAGGAGATTGTGAGTTGGTGCTCCCTACTAGTCGGTGCTGGAGTTTCAGGGAGTTGGTGCTTCTTGTGTGCTGGTGCACATAAACATTGAATGTATTCTTTTCATTAATAATAATAAAGAAGCATTCTGTGGTGGTTTTTTTCCGTTTGGGTTTTTTCCACGTAAAAATATTCTTTCTAGTGCCTATATGTGATTGTGCTTTATGAATTTCAGTAATTTATTCAAGTTGATTTAAATAGTAGTAAATCTTGTTAATACTGATTCACCCCCCCGCCTCTCAGTATTGGCTGAATATTCCAACAAGTGGTATCGGAGCCAGTTACTCCAGAGACAGCTTAACTGCTGGAAGGAAGATCACTAAGAGAAAGAAATGGAATGCAATAAGTTTGGAAGTCCAGTATTTATTGGATCTAACTATGCGATCTGGACTGCAATAATGAATCTTTTCTTGTTGGCACAAGGACTTGAGGTATGGAAGATAGTAGAAGACAGATACACTATACCCAGTGATCTTTCCACACTTAGTACAATTGAGAAAATAAGATATGATTGCAACTCAAGGGTTGCAAGTCTTATTATGGGAGTAGTAGTAGATTCAGAACTCGTCAATATTGTACATCTCTCTATAGCAAAAGAAATGTGGGACAAGCTTCAGAATGTATTCCTTGGAGATGAAAATGTGAAGATAGCTAGACTGCAGTCATACAAAATTCAGTTTGAGTTCCTGAAGATGGAGGATGATGAGGATGTTGCATCTTTCTTTCGCCGCGTTGATGAAATTATCAATACCATGAGAGGGCTTGAATAGAAAATGGAAGAAAAGGATGTGATCTTGAAGATATTGAGATCTCTTCCAATGAGATTTGATGCTAAGGTATTAGCTTTAGAATAAAGACTCATCATAAAATATTTTGACATAAATGAGCTACAAGGAGTTCTCACAGCTTATGAGATGAGAACTAGACAAGACAAGCCCAGGAGAAGAGAAGCAGCATTTAAGGCAGAAAAGAAGACAGTGAAGAAAAAACCGAAAGAAAAGGAGTGACCTAGTTACAGTGAAGAATCAGATGATGAAGAAACAACAAACTTCGTAAGGAAGCTCAAAAAGGGAACCGAAAAATATAAAGGTAAGCTTCCTCTTATATGTTTTAATTGTGGTAAAATTGGTCATTTTGCTTCGAAGTGTCTTTATAAGAATTCAAAAAGTGAGGACGATGAAGTTGAAGCTCCTAAGAAGGAAACAAGATTCCACAAGAAGAATCAAAAGAAAAATAACCGTAAGTTCTTCAAAAAAAAGAATTTCTACTCAAAGGAAGACGGCTCATCATCAAACAATGATAATGATGATAGTGATGATGATTCAAGAAGAGTCCTCTTCATGGCTGTTGATGAATGAAAAGGGGAAGAAAAAGGAAGATGAAGAAGAAGGAGAAGTGAATCTTGAAGCAGAACTGATTAGTGCTCTTGGTGAGCTCAGAATAGTTAGGAAGAAGAACAAACTTCTGAAAGAGGAAAACAGAAGAATGAAGGAAGAAGGTGATTCTGAGGAGTTAAAGAAACCACTCCTTAACTTGAAAGTTCAAATAGAAGAAGCAAAAGCTATCGAGGAAGTACTAAAGGGTCAGCTAATTCAAAGAGAAAGGATTCAAGAGGAACTTGAGATTGAGATATGCTCTCTCAAGAAGCAGTTGGGAGAAAAGTAGCATTAGTAGAAATATGAGAAAAGTACGAGTATAGTTGATCAGATCCTTAATAATCAAAGACCTACCATAGACAAATTTGGATTAGGATACAAGGAAACTGTTTACGAAAAAGGATCAAGCTCCAAAAAAATAGTAAATGAAACAAACGTACATCCAGAGACTGTTAGGAATAATCAAGAATATGAGAAACTAATAAGAGAAGCGGTTTGGAATCAAGGATTCAAAATATCAGCTCCATTCAGAAGGCCGCCTATGACCAGGTACCAAGGTTTCTTTTATGGTTCATGTTTTTATTGTAATAAATTTGGGCATAAGGCTGTAGATTGTAGAACCTATGCACGATGTAGAAATACTTGGTTCAATGATGGTTATAAAGGTCATATTGAGGAAAATCAGTTTAGTAGACCATATCAAGCCATGAACATAAATTTCTCTGATGTTAACCAGTTTAGAAGACCTCAAGAGATAATGAACAGAGGCTACAACTGATTTGAGGTGTTGAATAATGAATTGTAGTGTCCTAAATGCAACAACTTTGGGCACATAGCTGGAGAATGCAGGAGTCAGTTCAGAAGTGTTCCAGTAAAGAATTTACAAATTCCAGATTATATTCCAAAATATAAGAAGACATGGAAAAGAAAAGAAGGTGATCTACAAGGAGAAGTATGTGGAATTGCTCTACAAGAACAGGATAAATGGAACGGTTGGTATGTTGACAGTGGATGTTCAAAACATATGATAGGTGATAAGAACAGGTTTGTTGATCTGAAGAAGCAAAAGGATGGATCAGTCACCTTTGGCAACAATAATTCTGCAAAGATTCTAGGAAAAGGAACAATCAGTCTTGGAAGCAAAGATGCAATGGTAGAAAATGTTCTTCTAGTTGAAGACATGAAGCATAATTTGTTGAGTGTAAGTCAAATGTGTGACCAAGGACATAACTTGCTCTTTAAATCCAAGAAGTGTGAGATCAGAAGGGAAAAATTAGGCAGGCTAGTAGCAATGACAACAAGAACTCCTCATAACATATATATCCTCGATGAAATAGAAGAAAGTTGCAACCTTGGAAAAGAAGATGAAAATTGGTTGTGGCATAAAAGATTGGGCCACATTCACTTTGAAAACCTAGTGAGGATCAGCAAGAAGAAAGCAGTAAAAGAAATTCCCAAGATCTCAAAAGCAGCTAATTCTTTATGCAAGCACTGTCAGCATGGGAAGCATACAAAGGTAGAATTCAGAACGAAGGAGCATTCATCAACGAAGCCTTTGGAATTAGTTCATACGGACTTATGTGGACCAATGAGGACTAAAGGACTGGATGGTGAACTGTACTTCATGTTACTCATTGATGATTTCACACGAATGACCTGGGTATGCTTTCTCAATAAGAAGTCAGAAGCATTTGAATGTTTCAGAATTTTCAAGGACATGGTTGAGAATGAAGTTGAAATGAAGATCAAGTGTCTAAGATTGGACAATTGAGGGAAATTTACTTCGAATGAGTTCTATAGTTATTGTGAAGAGAATGGAATCAGAAGACATTTTTCAGCAATGTATACTCCTCAGCAAAATGGAGTAGTGGAAAGGAAAAATAGAACGGTTCAAGAAATGGCTAGAACAATGCTAAATGACTCAAAAGTAAGTGATGTATTCTGGGTACAAGAAATCCATATAGCATTCTACACTTTGAATAGATGTCTTCTCAGAAGTAACAGTGATAAAACTCCATATGAGCTATGGAAAGGAAGACTTGCAAATGTTAAACACTTCAAGATATTTGGGAGTAAGTGCTACATTAAGCGGGAGAATAGACTTGGTAAGTTTGAATCTAGAGTTGATGATGGCATATTCCTTGGGTATTCAAGCCACAGTAAAGCATACAATTGCTTTAACCTCAAACTCAATAGAATGATAGAAAGCATCAACGTGAAATTTGATGAACTTCCATCTTCAAGGGTGAAAAAGGGAAGTGAAGTCTCAGAAGAACCATTTGAGACTAAATACAAGCAGGAAAGTGATGATGATGAGGAAGCACCATTCGAAGGAAGTAATGAAGTAAGAAGTCAGCAAGGGTCTCATACTCCATATAAGACTCTGAATAAGTGGTGTAAGAGGAATCATCCACTAGAACAAATCATTGGAAGCAAAAGTGCAGGAGTGGAAACAAGAAATAGAAAACAGAGTCTAACTCCAGAACAAGGACACTTTTCTTTGTTATCTACAATTGAGCCAAGTAGTTTTGAAGAAGCCAGCAATGATAAGTTCTGGGTCAAATCAATGGAAGAATAAATAGATCAAATCCAAAAGAATGAAACATGGGAACTGGTTCCAAGACCGAAAAACAAGAATGTGATCGGGACAAAATGGATCTTCAGAAACAAGTTGAATGAAGAAGGACAGGTTACTAGGAACAAGGCTCATCTGGTGTGTAAAGGTTATGCCCAGGTTGAAGGAATTGAATTCGAAGAGAATTTTGCTCCAGTAGCCAGAATGGAGGCAATCAGGATGATATTGGCCTATGCATGTTGAAAGGAGATCAAAGTCTATCAGATGGATGTAAATTCAGCTTTCCTAAATGAAGAATTGGAGGAAGAAGTCTACATAGAACAACCAGAAGGGTTTCAAATGTCAGATGAAAAGGGATATGTCTGCAGGTTGAAGAAAGCATTATATGGCCTTAAATAGGATCCCAGAGCTTGGTATGCGAGATTGGACAAGTATTTGTAGAAGAAAGGATTCAGAAAAGGCAGTGTAGACAGTAATATATATATAAAGGTAGACAAGGAAAATATGATCATCATTGAATTATATGTTGATGATATCATCTTTGGAAGTGATGATGATCAGCTAAGCAAAGAATTTTTTAAAGACATGCAGCATGATTTTGAAATGTCCTTGCTCGGTGAGTTGTCATCTTCTTAGGTCTCTAGATCTCACAACTTGATGAGGGTATTTTCATTTCACAAATGAAATATATCAAGGAGGTGTTGAAGAAATTCAGAATGGAATATTGTAAACCTGTGAGTACTCCAATGGTCACTGGTTGCAATCTAAGTAAAGATGACAAGTCAAAGGAAGTAGATTAGAGGCAGTATAGATCGATGATAGGTAGCCTATTATATGTGACAGTTTCGAGACTAGATATCATGCAAGCAGTTGGACAGGTTGCAAGATTTCAGGCATCCCCAAAGGAAAGTCATGTTCTGGCAGTAAAAAGAATCCTTAGATACTTAAAACTTACAATGGACTATGGAATTTGGTATCCAAAAGGAAACGAATTGACTCTTATAGCATATACAGATGCAGATTGGGCCGGTTCTGTTGACGACAGGAAAAGCACAAGTGGTGAAGCCTTTTACTTAGGTGATTGTTTGGTGTCATGGATGAGTAAGAAGCAGACTTTGGTAACTTTATCTAGAACTGAAGCAGAATACATCGCAGCAGTATCTTGTTGCACACAGGTTCTTTGGATGAAGCAAACCCTGCAAGACATACAAGTTCATTATGAAGAACCTATTTCTATACTATGTGATAATACAAGCACTATCAGTATTTCTAAGAATCCTGTAATGCATTCAAAGACAAAGCATATTCCAATTAAATTTCATTTTCTACGGGAACATGTAATAAAGAAGCATGTCAAATTAGAAATTGTGGGGACTAAGGAGCATGTTGCAGACATCTTTACGAAGCCTCTCCCAAGAGAGAATTTTGAGTATCTCAGAGACAGATTAGGAGTGATTCTAGCTCCAGTTTGATCGTAGCAGGTTACGGGGAGAGTGGTTGACAGGGGGAGTTACCCTTTGCCATTGATGTCAAAGGGGGAGAGAAGGTGACAAGGGGAGCATGATGACAGGGGGAGTATGTTGGTTGCCATCAATGACAAAGGGGGAGACTATTGAATGAAGTTCTCATTGATGTCAAAGTTTGTATTTGGTTTTTGTTGGTGAGGGCATGAATAGGATGGAATATCCAAAGGTTCCAGTTCAGGCAACATCAAAATCAAGGCAGTCAAAGGCTAGTAAATGCAGTGAAGGATTGAAGTTGGAACCAACGGAACTTCATTCTCATAGAGTTCAACCATTTGAAGAGAACTCTGCTTCTGGCAAGAAAAGTGATGCTTTATGCAAGGGAGCGCTTAGTGGAAAGTTGAGGAAAAGGAAAGATAGGAAAGCTGACAAATTCAAAGTCTGTAGAGGAGAAATTAAGTATTGCAACTTGCAGTAAGCGCCGACTGAGCCTATTTTCAAAAGAGATGCCCAACTTGCACAAGTGCTCCCTCTCCCACCCCAACCTAAAGGATTTCAATGTATACATGGCTACAACAGATCATAGCGCTAAAGCTCTCGGTGAGGACGACCCAGGGAAGGGCATCAATGAACTTGCTCTGTGAAAGAGAAAACCTAGCACTACCGATGAAGATGGCTGGGAAGGTCAAAAACCCAGAGGCCGATCCGCCGGATCAAGAAATAAGTTGAAGCCGTCGACTATCATAACTCAGGAGAGTGCAAATTCTCTCAGACTGCACATAATCGATATCCCCAATGGGCGCGATGTGATAAATATCCTGGAAAAATTCGTGATTCCATGAGGAGGCAAAAAGATTGTAAAGATTCATTAAAGGCGTTGGCCTGTGGGCATGCTTCAGGTGAGCATCGAAATGCTGCTGATGAGAGGAAGGAAACAGATACAACTAACTTCATTGTGAACTCTAATATAAATCAATCTTTGGTCTCCCCTTGAAACAATAGTGAAAGAAGCCCTAGAACTCCAGATATTTAGCTAAGAAGAAAATCCCCGGAAGAATAAGTTTCTTTTCCTTAAAATGAGGAGAGCCCCTTAGTAAAGAAGAAAAGCTCTGGAAGAGCAAAGTTCCATTTCCTTAAAATGAGGAAAACCCCCTAGTAAAGAAGAAAATCCCTGGAAGAGTAAAGCTTCATTCCCTTAAAATGAGGAAAGTCTGTTGGAGAAGGTTCTAGAAATGTATGGACAGCAAGTATAAATAAGAGGTCAATACACCTCATTTGTGAGATCAATTTTTTTTGTGGGAGCAGTCTAATGAGACAAGGCGAAGGTACAAGAGGAGCCTCAAGCTCATGGTGATGGAGCACAGGGGAGAAGGGGTACGACAGAGTCTGGCACAGTGTAGAGATTAGTAGTGGTTCTGACAGTGATTTGCTAGAGTGATTGAGTTAGTGGTTTGATGCAGTTTCCAGCATTGGTCGCAGTTCAGATCCATCTTTATATTCAGGATAGTTTGGTGATGTACTATAGGGGATCATAGTCTCCTTCAGTTTGGTGCCTGAAAACATATCAGGGCGACAGGACGGGGCAAGGAGATTGTGAGTTGGTGCTCCCTACCAGTCGGTGCTAGAGTTTCAGGGAGTTGGTGCTTCATGTGTGTTGGTGCACATAAACATTGAATGTATTCTTTTCATTAATAATATTAAGGAAGCATTCTGTGGTGGTTTTTTTCCATTTGGGTTTTTTCCACGTAAAAATATTCTGTCTAGTGCCTATATGTGATTGTACTTTATGAATTTTAGTAATTTATTCAAGTTGATTTAAATAGTAGTAAATCTTGTTAATACTGATTCACCCCCCCCCCCCCCCC
>LPNX010855930.1:27374-43356 GCA_001517045.1 Pseudotsuga menziesii
ATTCTCTAACATCAGAAATCCAGTTGCTCTTTCTGGTATTGTTTTAGAAATTTATGGATTGAAGTACAAAATTTTTAATTTTACTGCTCCAAACACAAATTTGTGTACTTTCTAACACATTATAAATGCATGTTCTACATAATTTAAGCAAAGGGTTGTGTTTACCAAAGGACCAACTAAATATGGCAGCCTTAACCCATCTAGTCATACATGAATATGTTGGATTATCCCATAATACTGAGAGGTGGGGGGGAAGTGAATGAGTATTATCTTTCTTCTTCCAAAAATAACAAAACACACAATGAATCAAATAGGTTAAGACAATAATTTTATCATGGAAAATTCAAAGAGAAAACCACCAATTGAAACTCATTAATAAGATGAATTTCCAAAATTGATTTATCTGCTTGCTACAGAAAGGATGCACCAACACCCTAGATTTCTTCCTGCTTCAATCAACAAGGATGCTACAAAACCAAAATTTTCTATCTCCTCCAACAGAAAAGGATTCTATGACACCCTTTGGAGACTTATATCCTTCCCTAACACCATCCTGCCACCCCAGACTGATTTTTATCATTCTGCTATTCACTTTTTAGACTCTGTCATTCATAATCATAGAGACAAATTATTTCCTTCAACCATTCTGTCAATAAATCCCTTCACACTTCCTATGGACACATCTCTTCACCATTGCACCATTTAATTGATTGTACCTCTTCATGGAGATCTTCTAGTCGTGACCTTCCACATTATCCATTTCTACAACCATCCCGAGCCGTTGATTTTATATCGGGCTTCTTCTTGACCGTAGATCTAAGATAGGATGTAGTATGTGGATTTACTAACTATGACATTTCTCAAAATTTCTTTCCACACTTATATTTCCACCTCAATCATTCCACACCGTTGATATCCTTCAAGATCTTCATTATCATCGATCTCCCAGACCGCGGGTTGTAGAATTGTGACATTTCCCAAAATATTTTCATGATTATCTGTCTTCTACTTTGCACCTTCTACATTCCACTGATGGACTTTGGGTTGCAGAACTATGATATTTTCCAAAATATTTTCATGATTCTCTACCTTCCGCTTTCTTCCTTCAGCTTTTCACCTTCTGCATTACACTGGAAAACTTTAGGTTATGGAACTCTGACATTTCCCAAAGTCTTTTCACGATTCTCTTCCTTCCTCTTTCCACCTTTTACATTTCGCTGGAGGATTCTGGGTTGCGAAAACCCACATTATTTTAGAATTTGATTTCTCATCTTCTGCATTCTGCATTCCGCTCTCCTCTTCCCGCCTTCCGTTAGTGGATTACTGGTTGCGGACACCGTATTATTTTGGACTTAGATTTCTCATCTTTCGCATTTTGCCTTCCACTTTTCTTCTAAACCGTTAATTTCTTTGTAGGTTCACTCCTAGTCATCGATCTACGATCTAATGTGGATTGCAGATCCTCACTTTGCTTTGTGCAAAATTCATTCACCACCATATATTTCCTTTCAGACTCAATCCTAGTTGTTGATCTTATGATCAAATCCAGGTTGTTGGATCTTCCCTTTTCTTTGTTCGGAAATCAATCACCACCGTTGATATTCTCAAAATCAGATTCCACATTTCTCATGACTGATATGGACCATCCATGTACCTAATTCCAGATAGGATTCATAGTTCCAATACCTGACCTAGTTAGTAAGCAAACAGTCTCTGGTTTGTTGTCCACGTTGTCCATTTAATCTCAAATACTTTACAATTTCGTTTATTCTCTAGCCAATCAAAACATTGACATGATTTCTAGTTATATCAGTGGAATCCTTAAGGACCATCATATTAGTTTCCCCACTAGATCAACGATGGAATTCAAATATGATAGAGCGGATTTCATAAAAATTTCATGCACATCAAAAGTTTCCCAAACCGTGCAGCTCCTCTCAGCGGAATCTTTGTGCTATGCCGCTCTAACTTGACGATCAATCTTGGTCGTTGATCTAAATTCGATCTTTAGTGATTAGTTCTAATTTTTCAATCCAAATCCCTTTTTATCCTCCTCTCTATTAAATCAACGAAATCCATATTAGCCGTAGATCTCCAGATCCCTTATATATCCACCACACGATCTACAATCATGAGGATGACCTAACTTAGGCAGTGTTGGGCTATCTCAGATGTAACTCCAACATACAAAATCAACTTTCATTCATGGATTTTCTCCTACCATGATCTAAGCCATCTAATCCTACCTAGACTTAAGTCTCATTTATTATCGATCCTTATAGTGATTGATTGTATATCCAAAAACCTGCAACAAGGTTATCCCGAAACATATTCCATTCATGAAATATCAATGATCTAATTGATTGATTCATGCTCTATCTTTCATGTCAATTGTTGAGAGAATCGATTAATCCTTTTCATCAACCCTCTTACTGATTTTTGTCTTTCATTGTTTAGCTCATCTTGTTACCATATCTATTGGTTATTCCTCTGTCATTCGTGAACACCTTTGGCATCAATGACAACTCTCAACAAAATTTCCATTATATTCAAATTGTTTTTTTCTTTTTTGTCCATTCATAATTGTATTGCATGTGTAGGAATAAAATTCTTCCAAGTATGTTCTATTTGAGCAGGTTCAATAGACACCATTTCTTTTGTTGTTCATGCAGACATGTATTCAAGGAATTGGTGCATTTTCGGCACTGGTGAGTTACATGTCTATATTTTTTCTTCTAGTGAACTAGGTAGGGTACTTGATTCTTGTTATATGTTGTTGTAACTTATCTAAAGTTGTAGTCAAGTCATTTACATGTGTCTATTGTAGCTCTAGTTGTTGATATTTTATCAAAAAAATATTTTTTTAATGTTTTTGTATTTAGTTTTGACAAGCACAAAAGAGTTACAAGTGGATAAATGGGGTTTTTTTTTTTTAAATTCTATTTTTTTGATGTATTTATGTCCTAAAACAATGTCATTTATTCTAGCAATGGGATTGAAAGTTCATCATCATTTCTAGACTATTTTGATGAATACCTTGAGGTTTGTATTTGTCTCACTATTCCCTACAACTACCTATCTCTCTCTCTCTTAGGTATGTCCATTGTTTCATTAGTGAACGTCTCCTATGAGACAAAATGCGATCATAATATATATCTGAGTATAGAAATTAGGGAAGGCCTAAACCACCTTGTTTTCTTCTTTTTGTCCATTTATAATTTTATTGCATGCGTGTGACTAATTCTGTTGCACATATATGAGACTCTACATCCAATAGGCATGTATCTTAAATTGCTACTTTCATGTTTTCAATTTGTTTTTTGTTTTGTTTAAACAGAGGCAATCCAAGTGGGAATTTTGGCAAAGTTGAACAATTGTGGGAGATTTGATAGTTCTCTTTCGAGGTATAAATGATAGTGGGATTGGCATAGTCTATCTTTAACTTTTATTTTATTTTATTTATATATCAATTTGAACATTGTTTATTGCCTTGATTGCAGGTTAGTTGTTTTTTAAGTCACCTCTGAATAAAACGATCACATAAGTAATCATACTCATTGTCAGCAAGAAAACCCGAAGGTATTAGTGCTAATAATTCATCTCATTTCATTTCCATATATCTAGTAGCTAAGAGTGCTTAAAGTTAATGCCCATTCTTTTGGATGTGAAATGGAACTAGTATATTTATTTTTACTACTCTTTATACATTTTTGGTGATGAGTTGCTCCATTTTCTCATCCTTTGCTTCTATATGAAATCATCCACCACTATCTTCAAGTTAGTTATGAATTTTTATTCAAATTTAGATATCTTGACATGACTCGGATGATGGTTTAATATTGGAGAGATGCTTGTCATTCCTATAAATTTATGATAATTTTGCATTTTGCATCAGTCAAGCATACAACATAATGACTATCAAGTTACTATAGATACATAATGACTTACTTTGTAATAGTACTTCAAGTATTTCAAATGCATTTATTAAGTGCAACAAGGACTCGAATGACTAGTACAGGGGTAAGACATTATGGATCTATAGTAACTTGATAAACATGATTTTGTATGCTTGAATGATGTAAAATTTGTTTGAATATCATAATTATCAAGTAATAACAACCTCTTAAAGGGTGTTAGCTCAATGGTAGAGCACCTGCCTAACTATAGAAAGGAGGTTGGTGGTTCGATTCCTTTGTGCCTATGTTAAATTTGTGACTACAAAAATGACTAAATTCACATATATATGACTATTAGTAGTTAATTTTCGGTATCCTATAACGCAACAAACATTTAGTCATATTTAGCTTATTCATTAATATGTTATCATTTAGTAGTTTATTTAGTCATATATATGGTCATCAGTGATGATTTTAAGGAACCATATTTATTTTAAAGTGTATAAATGTTGGTGAATATTACCAAATCTTAAAATTCCAACTATAAAATGATTGGAAATATTTTTCAAAAAATATTTTAATTTCCAAGGATTTTATATCGTTTATATAATAATTTGGCATTTTTTTGGTTGAAAATTTTTTACCCCATCAAAATTGGGTGAAACAGAGCTTCAAAAAATGCAAAATGGTGAATCTTTTTGGGGATAAAAACATGGAAAAATATTCGACTAGGCTAAAATTCACCCCTAAAATTATCTCTGATGGTCATTAATTGTTGCAATCAGTGGCTAAATCTGTGACTAAATTAATGACTAAATCATTGACTATCAATTACTAAATCATTGACTATCAATTCCTAAATCAATGACTAAATTAATGACTAATAAGTCAAGCTATTAATGACTAACTAAAATACGACTAAGTTATTCAAGCTATAAGATAGTGGAAATTAGCTACTATTAGTCGCCGACTAAAAAACAATCGTTTATATCCAGATGTTAGTCATTTTTTTTGTCATTAATATCTCATTTGGTAATAGTGGTGGCGAGCCACATTATTTTAAACATTGTCCTATAAGAAAGAAAAAAAATTAATAATGTTCACACCATTTAGGAAGCTGTTACAGTGGGAGACATGGCGAGGAGCATGCCCAGGATCAATACTACATTGGAAAATCATCAAGCGGACCATCAAACTTCAATGGTCGAAATTGAAGGTATGATAGAAAGTCAACCCATTTCCATACTAATTGACCGAGTTGCAAGTTTGAGTCATGTATCATCTAGGATTGTTGAATTTTGTAAATTAGTACTAGAAAAAATTGAAAAATCATGCCTGGTATAGTTAATCTAGAGGTACTAAACGTAAAGTCACTAGTTACGTAAAAGGATGTGAAATATTAATGAATGATTTTAATACACATTCTGATATGAATATTTTACCATTAAGTTCCTATTATATTTTGATAGGAATGGATTGGCTAGAAAAAAATAGATTAATGTTCATTTTCTATGATAAAACCTTTACATGCATAGATGATACTGGAAACATAATTAAAGTAAAAGGAATTCCCAAAAAGGTTACAATCAGAGATATTTTATCCTTACAAAAGAAAATATTTGTATGTAAGGGATGTAAATTATTTGATGTCTATGTATGGATGATAAAGATACCGATAAAAAACTTAAAATAGAAGATATGCCTATCTTAAAGGATTGTAAAGACATCTTTTCGGAAGAAGTCTCTAAACTATCTCCAAAAAGAGACATAGAATTTACAATCGATCTAATACCCGGAGTGGTAACAATATTGAAAGACCCTTATAGAATGAATATAATAGATCTTACAAAACTAAAATCACAATCACAAGAATTAATTGAAAAGAAGTATATTCTACCTAGTGTTTCCCATTGGGGAGCACTCGTCTTATTCGTAAAGAAGAAAGATGGAACCTTAGGATTTTGAATATATTATCGATAACTAAATAAGATGAGAATTAAAAATCGATATCCTTTATTGCCGATAGACAAGTTGTTCGATCAGTTCCGCGGGGAAGCAATCTTCTCTAATATAGATATAAGGTCTTGAAACCATCGGGTACAGATCAAATATGAAGACATATTTAAAACTACCTTTGGAACCCATTACGACCATTATGAATTTGTTGTAATTCCTTTTGGGTTAACAAATGCACCTGCAACCTTTATGTGTTTAATGAATAGTATTCTAAGTAACTATCTTGATAAATTTGTAGTCATATTCATCGATGACATACTGATTTACTCAAAGAATAAAGAAGAGCATGGAGAACATCTAAGAATAATTTTACAAGTATTAAGAGAATGTTGGGTAAAAATATTAAACAAATTATAACATATATCCAACGATTCAATTGTCAACCCAGAGAGAGCGTAAAATTGTGATGTACAAACAAAATATATGTAGGGGTAGAGTATTACTAACTTAATCTACAACTGAAATTAACATGCAACTAAAATTGAATTAAGCTTGCAAAAACAAGAAATGACATGGAAAAAATTTAATTGCAGAAAACATGAAATTGCATGAAATAAACTGATATAAATCAATCGACACTAATTGGTGAGCTCACATAAAATAAACACAACTAATTCATAAACAAGACATTGAAATATGAAGAGATCAAACTATCTATTGAAATATAAAATCTATTACAACATGAGCAAATCCATGACTATCTAAAAATATGAACTAGTTCTCTACTACCAAACCATGAGAGAGGCCTCCAACCAAAACGAGGAGACAACCCTCCTATTTTTACATGAATTCAAGATAACAGATCATAATTATAGATCCATTATTCTCTCAACTTATCCCTCAAATTCCTCAACAAATCTACAACTCATCCCTTTAAATTCTCAACAAATATTGGATGATATATTCTCTCCACATTTCCATAATCTTCTCCTTGAAATTAGCCCACATCATGAGGATGAAATTCGAATCTAAGGCTAGGTGGTCACTTTTGAGCTTGTTAAAGTCTTCAAATACACCTCTAAGCATCACCAAACTCATCCAACTTTAAAGTATAATGAAAATATGTTATTTTTCTCAATAATTAACCACAAATTCACTCAAAAATAAACAATTTGAAAAATAGTAATTATAAACCCATATTTATTATGAAAGTGGTGAATATTAATGGTTTTATGGAAGGATAAGATAGGAATAAGGTGACAAATGGTATATGAAAGGTGAATAAAATGTGGTCTTTTTGCGGCTCAACATTCCCCCCAACTTGACTGGTTGCATGTCCTCATGCAACTATGCATTGATTCTCTTTAAAAAAAATTGGCTTTGTAGCAGGGCTTTACATGATGATGGTATGTAATAGTAAATCATTCCATGATTGGAAATGCATGAGTGGCAGCAATTTTTCTTATGGTTGGTTCTTGTGTGACAACCATAAGTGTAACAAATGTTGGTTCTTGTGTTAACAACATTCGCTCATTTTACTTGTATTGTTGCTGCAATATATAAGATTTAAAAGTATGCATGCATTAGAAATGATGAACCATCAATATATATTAGAAATATTTTTCTTCATATTTATGAATCATGCCAAGATATATAGCATATTTTGGGAAAGAGATGTTGATTAAGGGTAAATGAGATGATGAATAAAATGGTAATTAATAACCCCCCCCTTCCCAACTTAAGATGTATTAGTTTTATGAAAAGGAGAAAGAGAATGTAGAGAGCAAATTTTTCAAATTCATTCATTTTCTAGCATTTAAGGAATTACATGATTAAATATTAGAAAACAACATACCTCCACTTACCCAAAAAGTTGATGAACTTATGCAATAGGAATGTGGCTGCTGCTGGATCATAGAATGTGAAGTGAAAGAACTGAACTGTTGCTCAGTTAGATGATGTAAAAGATGAGAGATGAAAGTAGAACTGTGGTACTCTGATATGGTTGGAAGTATGCTGTTGTAAAATTGCTGATGGAGTCATGCAAAGTATATAGTCTTCACCCGCTACAAAACCTGATGGTACAATTCTTATCATGTGAATAAATGTGTCAGTGTCGAACATGGAAATAAGTCATTGGATTACCGACCATTGATGAATGTCATTAACCAATGCGAGGCAATCTCACCATTGATGTCAATGAGTGCCAAGATACCTAAGTACATCGTGCAAAGTGTGAATAAATGAGCTGATGTCGAGCCACTTGCAAGATATAATGATCAAGGAATATTGATGTATTCCCATGATTGTCAGCGAGAGAAATTGCCATTGAGGCATGAAAGCCTCAAGGTACTAACAATGAAGTCTAGTCTCTATCCCAGATAGTGTGCTGAGGTCGATGGGGAAGGCTTGTTGAAAGGTGGGCCTTAAGGAATCCCACATCAATCAACATGAGTTGTACATAATGAGTGGTAGGAATATAAATGAAAAGGTATGAGGGTCAAACAATTTTTATGGCAGGTGTTAGGTCATGTTTTTTTTTTCCATCTTTTAATACTTTTGTTTATGTTTTGAATTTTGGTTTTACTCTTTATTCCTAGAAAATTTTGTTGATTGGGATAGTTTGAGATTTTTCCCTTTAGCTTTCATGTTATTTGATTTTTTAGTTTATTTTTACAATTTTTGGTTTGATTTCATAATCAAAGGGCTTATATAAGGCTTATTTGGATTAAAAAGTCTAAAAAATAAGATAAAAAGTTTAATTAGGACTCCTAAACCAAGTTAAAACCTATATCATGAAATTAATTTTTGAAAATCATTAACTTGAATTTTCTTGTAGCGTAAGCCAAAAACAAATGCACATAGGCACTACAAGAAAGTCGTGCAAGTTAAAAATCATCATTCAACATTTCAGAGATTTAGTTCTCTATGCCATCGACACTATGGCAGCATAGTAGTTTCAAGCGCCGACAAGATAGTTGCTAGAGCTTCCGATCGCCGATCGTGAAGCTAGTGGTATAAAGCTCCAATGAGATAGTTGATAGAGCTTTCGATCACCGATCATGAAGCTAGTGGTTTAAAGTGCCGACATTGCAGTAGCATTTAGTCTTGGGGTTCCAATCACCGATGATAGGAAAGATTAGTTGTTAGTGATGGGAGACACCGATACCTCGGCAACATTCAAATATTAATCACTGTGACAGGTGTGACTATCATCATGAAGACAAATTGTGGTGGTTTTTGGAAGAGCTGATGCAATAATGATAGTAGACCATAATGAGACAAAGGCATTTTGAATTACGTTTTTTCCTGAAATGCACATAGAGTAGGTGGAGATCATGGCGAGAAATCAGTGCTTGGTAATCAGAATTTTGAAACAGAGAAAAAATTATGTATTTTAGGAGCGGTTGTCTAGAGTGGTCAAAACAGTCAAAGAAGATTGGGGCACGCAGTTCGACACCTGACAGACAGAGAATCTAGGAGTTGACTTAGCAGAATGAAGAGTTAATAAAGAAAGTTGCAGACTTGGAAGCAGACCACCTGAAGGCTAGAACGAAAGCTCAAGCATTAGAGGGAATTGCTCTTCTAGCTGAAGCAGCAAAAGATTTGTAGATACATTTTGATAGGAGTAGCTATTAGTTAGTTTGAAAGGTAATTCCATTTTGTATAAAGATAAAGTTTATATTGAATAGTTCGATATATAACTTGAAAAGTAGTTAGGGTTTAGTTATGCAACTGTTTTGAAAGAACACGATAAATGTAAGTCTGAAAGAGGACAAGGGGGGGTCGATTTTTGTTGACAAGGGGAGGCTATCAGGCTTTGTTTATGAGCTAAGTGTAAAGACTCTTATGTGTTTTTGATGACTGAACTATGAAATATATGCATTATATGCCCTTTTGATTATTGACTGGTTTCATTTCTAATTTGTGTTAATTACTCGGATGGTACATTCATTTCTTGTTTAATGTTTTTATGCTTGAAATGCTTACTAACTGTGGGTGAAACTCAGTATTGTGTTTATTCTGCTGGATTATGGTTTATATGTTATACATCCCAGTCATTCAAAAGCTCATGATTTAGTGTTTACTTTGGTCTTATGAATGTTTTCCCTCTTGTCTTCAAACTATTCAACCAAAACCCTAAAAAACCCTATTTTACTTTATTGTGTTTATTGTGTTGGCTTGTTCTCTTGTAGCCTGGGAATAATTTCTGGCACAAAAATATTTGGCACCGTTGCTGGGGATGAAGTTGAAAACCTATTTTCCCTGGGATACTTATCTTTTCACTAGTTTTGAGAGGTGAACTTAAACCTACAAATCTTAAAGACTATGTTTCACCAATATTTCACAGTTGCTACTAAGGAAGTTGGGACAAGAAAAATACCTATTTCACCATTGCACCTGGGTGTCTTAGACCTAGAGAAAATTGTGAAAGAAGCTAGGAAAATTAGGAGATCACAGTCATCCCCAGCTTTATGCAGCCCTTATTAATTTGACCTACTGTCACCCTTTCCACTTTTTGAGGAGGAAAAACAAAATCTATCTTGACAAATCGATTGGCGACTCCACTATTTCAAGATGCAGAGGCCGAAGACCATAGAAGCCATTCTGGCTCGAAGGTTTGCACCTTTCAATTTTTTTGATGTTCCAAGTTTTCCAAATCTAGTACCTACTAGGGATGTTTGGGGTGATTATCTTCCACGGTTTAGACAAAGAAAAGAGGATAATCCTTTAGATCACCTTATCAAATTTCATCAATATATGGTTCAGTTAAATATACTTCATGAAGATGTTCTCATGAATATGTTCATGTATTCACTCGAGCAAGATGCACGAGAATGGTATTTTTCTCTTCCTGCTGCTAGCATTTCCTCACTGAAAGAATTCCACACATGTTTTTGGAAACATTTTAAGTATGTGTTCTCAGCTGAATTTTTTTTTAAAGATTGTTGTGAGTAGGATTATTTTTGTAATACAATTTTTGATTCAAAAAATCATGGTGATAAGTATAATCAAGGATTCAAAACATATCATGAAGAATTTGTAGTTTTAGAATTTGTTGAAGAGGAAGAGGTAACATTTTCAGATACTGTTGTCAAGGAAGAATTCCATGATCATTACGATAATCAAGTTGTTTTTTTAGGTAAGGTTGAAGATTATTCTAGTGATGAGATCAGTAGAGATAGTTTGGAATATTCTCATAATGATTTCAACAGTCTTAATAATCATTTGAATGCTAATCTTGTTGAAGATCAATCTCTTGTTCAACAAACTATTGGAAATAATTGTTGTGTTAAAAACCAGCCTTGTAATGAAGAAAAGCACGAACCTTCAGCATCATCATTTGAAATTTCTCAAAATGCCCCTCATTATGATGAAGAT
Organism: Pseudotsuga menziesii; assembly: GCA_001517045.1. NCBI lineage: Eukaryota > Viridiplantae > Streptophyta > Pinopsida > Pinales > Pinaceae > Pseudotsuga > Pseudotsuga menziesii. Next base: position 38,609 of record LPNX010855930.1, read on the forward strand.
ATTGGGGTTTCAAGACAAGAATTCTGTGATGAATTATATTCTAGTCCTTTTTTTATATATTAAAATCGATGAAAGTCAGGATGTTGGCATTTTTAACATTATATCAGAAGTTGCTTATATTCATGGTTATGATAAATCTGTTGTTCAAAACCATTATGAAGATGCTCCAATTTTTGATAAATATGATGATGAAATTGAAAAGAAAGACCTAGAAATGTGTGAGGTGTGTGATATGGCACAATCTGATCAGCAAATTTAGGAATAAATTCAGTCCTTATCCTTGAACAACCGGAGCCAATGTATGCTACTTATCCATTTGAAGACAGTGTGGAAAAGGAGGCTCGGCTTGTTGGCATTATTGATGATACTGTACAAAAAAATTCAGAGCAAATTCAGGCTGATCCTGATGTCTTTTATTTCCAATGCTTGCTTGATATTCATGAAACAAAATATTCTTATGGACAGCCTATCTTTTTCATAGAACATGAAGAGGTAACTTTCGGAAATTTTTATGATCGAGTGGCAGATTATTTAGAGTCAACACTAAATTATAAATATGTCATCTTAGAGATATCATTTGATGAAAGTGAGTACAAGTTGCTAGATCTTTACTCTTCATGTTTTCCAATATTTCTAATTATACATATATTCAGAGTTGGAAGCAATTTTTTGTAGTGTCCCTCTTAGCCCTTGATGCCAATATGTGCAGAAAAAGGGGAAAGTTTTTGTTTTTTATTACTATAAAGAGGCCCAACCTGCTAGCGGAAAAATTTACAAGAGATTTCATATCCAATGTGTCAAAACCATGTGCGTGGAAAATAATCATTTAAGAATAATTCACAACAGGTCATCTTCATAATTCCCTGGAAAATGACTTGCTCCGCAACCATAGAATAGTAAGCTAACAGTGACAATTTTATTATCTTTTACAGTATTACCTTCCACCTGCACCACAGGATCACATGTACAGAAAATTCCATGAAGAGAGTAAAAGATTTAGACACATATCACAGAGACACAATTAGAATGTCTTGAAGCAAAAACACGATCCTTATAACTTGCTCTCCTTATAAGTACAACTACCCTGCCTGTCAAAAGGCCTTGGGTGCAACTGCCAAAGATGATCAGACCAAGATACTTCAATCTATGCATCATAATGAGGATCTAGAAGTGATAGAAGATGTCTTACCTAGAAAAGAGCAATTCTTGTGCCAAATAATCCCATGAAGGATGTTAGTCTAATACTTGTAATAAATGGCCTTAGTGAAGTATCAGCCATAAGACAAAAATTATTTAGTATTTATCAAGCAATCAGTATAAGCCCTACTAGCAGGGATCTACCCACTTCTCAAATTGCCATATCTTATTTCTGATTGAGTTTTTCTACATGCTAAAATACTAAAAGAAAGCCACTCAATAGATGACATTATGATACACCCTTAAGTCTTATGCAAGTATATGAAGGATTAATATGAGTTCTTAACTCCCCCTTAACGCGACTCTTAGTTATTAAGACTTCAATCAGAAAAGAAGAATCAAAACTATTATAACATAAACTAGGGGTAGCCATTATTGTCTAACATCCTACCAGCATTTTCCTTGTTAAATTCAAGCTTTGTTGGTCTCCTTTTAATAAGCTCCCTTAATAAATTCTGGTGCCACATATTTAGACAAAAATTGCAAAAAAGGTCTGGGATCCCTTTTGTGTACGATTATTTCAAAATAATATGATACCGAATCATTTCATACAGATAATGACGTACATAATACAAGAACCAATTAATGCAATGAAATAGACTTCATTTTTCTGGTAATAATCATTTTCAAAGGTGTTATATATATACTTCAATCCATTTGCAACAATATCATTTATACAAAAATAAAATTGAGAGAGTAAGTATTCAGGTGCATGAAAAGGAGATAGACAAGAATGTACGTGGTTCACCCCAACCTTGGGGTTACGTCCACCAAACCGTTCAGATTTTCTATTAAATTCTTCAACCAAGGTTACAAAAGTGCATTTCTGATACCGCATCTTTTCCAAAATACTGAGGTCTAACCAGGGCATGAGTAATAGGCTGTAACATTTATCCCAAATACATGAATACCGCCTACATCTACTTATTTCCAATTTTTCTTTGAACCTTTAATAGAATACGATTCTCATAAAAAATTAAAAGTATTAACTTACAGAATAAGATCTTGCTAAAATGTGCTGTTCAACATGGGCATTCATAAGATAGTAATTCCCAGGATGATGTTTTCCCCTTCCGAGTGCCAAAGGTATTTAAAGATTTGGTAACCTTACCATGCAATATAAAACCTAAATTGTAGCTAGCCAGTCCAGAATCAAATCATCATACATAATACAAACATTTCACAATTCTTATATATATATGTATATATATCTATATATAGTCCCCGTCCTCAACAAAACTCCAGAGACATAGATAAGAATTTAAAATTAGTACTCTGCAATATCTCGATCCCTACAAGTATTTACATTCTCTATGTGGATTGTAAACCGCTATACCTACCTTACATGTTAAGCAGTTAATAATTTATGCTTACAGCCCCATTGTCCATCCAAAATGTGTAGGTCAAATGGCAGAGATTTCTATTCATGTGCCTCTTCCTAAGTCAGGACGAGCTAAGATGCAAGCCTAAACCACACAGAGATGTTGGAAATATTAGTCACAGATCGGATATTAACACCAACATGATATGGGAGATTGTTGCCTCTATTTTTCCACTATGACATGATAAGACTGATACCCGTGTATTCAGTGTGCTGTATGTTAACAAATGGCGGTGGAAATCTACATTTAAAGAGTCACCGGACAAATGTACAGCAGTTGTAACAATAATAAACAATTATGCACTCAATATCCTAAGTTTACTTCAAGACTCTGTCACTACCGAAAACATTAATCATCAATTATACTATCATTGTTGCTAACAATCAACAACGATACTTGGTTTTTTTGAAATATTGTCTCAACATTATCTTTTTGAACATCGCCAATTGCTATTGAAGAAAAACAGATCAATAATACTATCATTGTTGCTAACAACCAAGAACGATACTAGGTTTTGGGAAAAAAATTGTGTCAACGTTATCTTTTCAAACACTGCCATTAACCTATTTTTTGATGGGCCATTTAATCAATTAATCCGGGCAAGAAATCGTCAAATGGTACTAATATCAAGTGTATGTATGGATTTACTACTCCTGTGATCCATGTGATCCACGTGAAGTAAAGGGTCTTCTAAGGGTTTCATTCAGTAGACTAACCAGAGCTTCATGAAGGTGATAAAGGATGGCAGGTCACTCTGATGAGATGAAAGAAAGTAGGATTTCTTGCTTACCATATGCCTTTTATTAGAGGAGCTTTACCTTCCCACCCATAGCTTAGATATGATTTGCTCAACAAAAATAGATTAATAAAAAATATATATATAAGCAGTCCAAACCTATCCAATGTCTAAGATTCACTATTCTCATACACTTGATATACACCTTGTAACCAACAATACTGGCTCTGTTCGCTGGGGTCATTGGAAAGGAAAAACAACGTTCCTCGGAATTCAATAAGGCGTTCCCTATTCCAATATGGAGATCGTGGTCTAAATAGAGGCCGCACATCTTTACTTTTGGAATCCATAAGTATATAGCCTGGAAACCCTAAATATTTGTTCATCAGGTCGATTTCCTAAGGCTGTCATATCTGAATCGCACGTCTTTACTTTTGGAATCCATAAGTATATAGCCTGGAAACCATAAATATTTATTCATCAAGTCAATTTCCTATGGTTGTCATATCTGAAGCACAGACGTTGGATCTAAAGTTTTGTCAAGCATTCAAACGCAATAGTAGAATGCACTACCAGGTCCAACACAATATGATTTATGCGGAACTCCAAAATGCCATGCATGATGTTGGCATATTTAAAGGATAAAACACAAGAAACGGATTTCGATGTTTAAAAAAACGGCACTCATTGCTTATCTAAGTTCAACCAAAGATTCCATAAACCATTAAATCTCAGGCTCAAATAAGAAAACCCACTAAATTTACAGGCAAGTAACAATCTATAATGCAATGTAACACTACGAACATTTTTCTAGATTTGTATGCAATATCAAGCCAAAAGATACACCGCAAAGTGCAATTCATCCTTTCATAATTAACCGGCAAGGCTATCCTCACTTGCGTAGAGGAAAGATGCAGACTTACCTGATAGCTACTCATATCATGAACACAACCAAAGGTAATATGGAAAGGTCGATCAATTCAAACTTTGAGAAAATGCTACATAGCCCTCCATCGAAGTGTCACCCGAGTTTGCAGGATCTAGAGCTTTCTGTTGAGCCTTTCACAGCTTGCAGGGAGGATATTATCGCTTGTATTCCCTCATCAAAGACTCTCCACTAACCCTCCTTCCTTTTTTTTTTCCTCAAGCAACACCACAGTGAGGATTTATTCTCTTCCCCGCCCTAGCAGGTTTCCACCATTAGTGCTTGTGGATTCCTGTAACGCCCATTTGTTCATTCAAGGTGGGTAATTAACGCCTCCAAAATTAGCCATCATGAAATAGGGCATTCACCATCAACACATATAAGCCTAAAATAAGCAATAACGCTTCCTCAAATTTCGACGCAAGTCTAGGTGTTTCAATAACGCTTCCACAATTAATTTGTTATCACTGGAGGGATAATCAGTTGGTGTTGATTTTCTCCACCGATA
>LPNX010855930.1:43843-61741 GCA_001517045.1 Pseudotsuga menziesii
ATTATATGTACGCTCTACATATAATGTATGTACGCAGGAAGTTTGCATTACCATGTAATGCTATGGCATTATGTGTTCAACAATATATTTCATAATTATACATATGCCTCCAATCTATATATATTATTCCCCATATCTATCTATCTATCTATCTATCTATCTATCTATCAATATATATATATATATATATAATATTCTTCATTATTATATGTGTAGTGTTCTACATATAATATTATATATGTATGCGATTTGTTTCACCATGTGATGTCCCATAATTATAGGTAACACTACATGTTCTATAGATAATACATATCTTAAATGTATATCCCTACCATACATATAATTTTATTCAAAAAATGTCTTGAGTGCCGTTGATTAACTTGCAGTGGGAGTTACCTTATTGAGGTGAGGGTTTTCTATTCCTCATGAAAGCATTTATGATTTATTTTCTACTTTTACGAGTCATAGTCGCTCTTAGGTCTTCAAGGTTGGAGGGGGATCTTACATCCTTTCCCCCTAGAATTGACACCATCCTCAGTGTTACTTCTTCGTCATCCCTAACCTTGCTAGCCCCCTTTGCTTAATTTCACATTCTGGTGAGCAAAACTAATTCTACTTCTTAACCTCTTTTCCGCCAGACCTACGAAGACTATCCTCAGATCTTACATACTTTAATATTTATACGAATGAGGACTGCATTATGTTCCCAACTTGAAGCACTACTTTAGATCTGCATCCTATCAACATCAATGTAAAAACCAATAATTTAGCATAATTTAGTTTTCATCATTCCTTCACATTTACATATTAAGACATGTAACCATTCAGTGACTTGGAAAGCTACAAACACAACTTTATTTTTTTTCGTTATCCTTTGAACTCTCCTTGGAGTTAAATTTTTGGGTGGACTTACATCTATTTCTAAGGTTACTCTCCCTTTTGACCACCAGTCAAAAGTTTTCTCCTTAGCGACATCAGACAGCATCCTGTCTTCCAGATGTCTAGTTTTTCCTAGGTCTTTTCTTGCCACACCATGCACCTAACACCAATGTGCTCACGCGGTAATCATTTGCCTAACACCATTGTGCTCATGTAGCGTACATGTCTAACACCGATGTGTTCACACAGCAATCACTTTCCTAACACCATGGTGCTCCCGTAACATGCAATTTTTCTTTAGTATAGATTTCACCTTACTAATCATAATGCACACTCCTTGGTGCTTCGCATGACTTTTACCATCATTGTCCCAACTTGTGAGTCGGCTATATGGTTAGTCAAAACATTTGTCAATAACTCACAATTTTTATTAAGTAATCATAAGTTGCAACAGTTTAATCATCACTTATGAGTCATATAACCCTGTAAATTATCTAGGAAATTAATCCTTACACATTTCTGAGCAAGTGGAGCGCAACTTATTTATGCAGGAATATTTGTATATATCGTAGTGCACGTTTATTGCAGCACTCATCATCATCATGGTGAAGCCTGCAATGTCAGTATAAAAACTGCATAATCCACAATTAAATCGTTGGTTTATAAAATCTTGAAATTCGACAATCAACATTCCTTAACCTCATTATTTAAGGTAGCGAATACTTTTTCTACCAGTCAATCCCGACTGATAGTGTTCTTGGCATATCCTATAGTGTCAGTGTATAATGTTATGCAACATTCATCAACTCAAAGAACTTTAGACATCTTTACTCATCTATTGTTTAGATAATTACAGTGAAGAGAAATTCCATATTTACACCACATTTATGTGTGGCAAGCTAGGGACATAGGCATTCTCCTAACATCAGCAATTCCAAGTGAGCTGCTTACCACCATTTTGCACCTTAACAACTTATGTTAGGTCTGACGACGTTCTTGTTCATCTAATACAAGTCTCTATATTTAGTGCAATATAACAAGAAGCATTACAAGATACTTTACCGTTTACTTTGGCTATACTCTAGACAAATTTCATAGGTAATCTAGTTAATTTACATTCAATTATTCAGTTGTGGTCCAAATAGGACTTCCATAATTCACCACCTGCAAAAATCCCAATGCTCTGTGAGTTACATATAATGTCATTTCAAACATAAAAAAATATCATAATCTCTACTTGACATATTCCTTCTTCCGGAGCCTAGAAGCTCCTCCTCAAACACAACTTTCATATCTCTAGGCGTACTTGATGTTTCATGCCTACTCGCTCAACACCGTATCCGTGTGGTAGCTCGACATTCCCCATGCTCCCTCTAGACCTTAGTGACTTACATTATATATTCAACATAACTTGATGTTCTAGTGTTAAGGCATATATAGAGTCTCTCTATAATCAGCTACTATATTAGAAATTTTCCAAAACTTTTTATAAAGAATATTCTTAACATAAAAAATTATCGCAGCCATGAAATTTCAATATAACTAATCAAATGTTACCGTCTTGGTAACCTTTCCATAATAAGCAGGGAATCATACAGACTCTAGGTGTTATTATTTCTACTAAGGATTTCATCTTCGGCTCTCATCCTCATGTGATGATGCTTCTTGTAACCATGTGCACTTGCATTATTTTCTCACAAATTCTTGCCCAAAATAAGTCACATCTTACCCCCATAAACAAATTATATGATAACATGTTCCTATTTGACAGCGACAAAAATATGCTTGTGTATCCTACAAAGGCTTTAATTCCTCTTCAATATCTTTTCTTGATGCATTAATATGATGCACTCAATCTTACTAAACACAATTTCAACTTGTACATCACTCATCAATACGTAAGTAAAAAAACATAAGTATATCTTGCTTGGAATTGTTGCGACAAGCCTAATAGTGTCCTCATTTTTTTTTATTCCCCAATTTAAACAAATAACCTTTCCTGTATTTCAGTACATGCAACTAACTTCATGCATTACACATAATTCTTGGAAACTCGTGCACAGAGTTCAACAATATTTCCTTTTATAGCGTGCATTATAATATCACATAGTTAAATCACATAGTTCACAACATACCTGCATGTCGATGAGTCCATCAGGTCTGAGCATTTTAACTTTGCTCTGATACCATATGTAGTGTCCCTCTTAGCCCTTGATGCCAATATCTGTGGAAAAAGGGGAAAGTTTTTGTTTTTTACTACTATAAAGAGGTCCAACCTGCTAGCGGCAAACTTTACAAGAGATTTCATATCCAATGTGTCAAAACCATGTGCGTGGAAAATAATCATTTAAGAATAATTCACAACAGGTCATCTTCATAATTCCCTGGAAAATGAATTGCTCTACATCCATAGAATAGTAAGTTAATAGAGACAATTTTATTATCTTTTACAGTATTACCTTCCGTCTGCACCACGGGATCACATATACAGAAAATTCCATGAAGAGAGTAAAAGATTCAGACACATCACACAGAGACACAATTAGAATGTCTTGAAGCAAAAACACGATCCTTATAACTTGTTCTCCTTTTAAGTACAACTACCCTTCCTGTCAAAAGGCCTTGGGTGCATCTGCCAAACATGATCAGACAAAGATACATTAATCTATGCATTATAATGAGGATCTAGAAGTGATAGAAGATGTCTTACCTAGAAAAGAGGAATTCTTGTGCCAGATAATCCCCTAAAGGATGTTAGTATAATACTTGTAATAAATGGCCTTAGTGAAGTATCATCCATAAGATAGAAATTATTTAGTATTTATCAACCAATCAGTAAAAGCCCTACTAGCAGGGATCTGCCCACTTCTCAAATTGCCATATCTTATTTCTGATTGAGTTTTTCTACATGCTAAAATACTAAAATAAAGCCACTCAATAGATGACATTATGATACGCCCTTAAGTCTTATGCAAGCATATGAAGGATTAATCTGAGTTCTTAACTCCCCCTTAACGTGACTCTTAGTTATTAAGACTTCAATCAAAAAAGAATAATCAAAACTATTATAACATAAACTAGGGGTAGCCATTATTGTTTAATAGCCTACCAGCATTTTCCTTGTTAAATTCAAGCTTTGTTGGTCTCCTTTTAATAAGCTCCCTTAATAAATTCTGGTGCCACATATTTAGACAAAAATTGCAAAAAAGGTCTGGGAGCCCTTTTGTGTACGGTTATTTCAAAACAATACGATACCGGATCATTTCATACAGATAATGAAGTACATAATACAAGAACCAATTAATGCAATGAAACAGACTTCATTTTTCTGGTAATAATCATTTTCAAAGGTGTTATATATATACTTTAGTCCATTTGCAACAGTATCATTTATACAAAAATAAAATTGAGAGAGTAAACATTCAGGCACATGAAAAGTAGACAGACAAGAATGTACGTGGTTCACCCCAACCTTGGGGTTATGTCCACCAAACCGTTTAGATTTTTAATTAAATTCTTCAACCAAGGTTACAAAAGTGCATTTCTGATACCGCATCTTTTTCAAAATACCGAGGTCTAACCAGGGCATGAGTAATAGGTTGTAACATTTATCCTAAATACATGAATACCGCCTACATCTACTTATTTCCAATTTTTCTTTGAACCTTTAACAGAATACGGTTCTCATAAAACATTAAAAGTATTAACTTACATAACAAGATCTTGCTAAAATGTGCTATTCAACATGGGCATTCATAAGATAGTAATTCCCAGGATGATGTTTTCCCCTTCCGAGTGCCCAAGGTATTTAAACATTTGGTAACCTTACCATGGAATATAAAACCTAAATTGTAGCTGGCCAGTCCAGAATCAAATCATCATACATAATACAAACATTTCACAAGTCTTATATATATATGTGTGTGTATATATCTATATATAGTTCCCATCCTCAACAAAACTCTAGAGACATAGATAAGAATTTAAAATTACTACTCTGTAATATCTCGATCCCTGTGAGTATTTACATTCTCTATGTGCATTGTAAACCTCTATGCCTACCTTACATGTTAAGAAGTTAATAATTTATGCTTACAGCCCCATTGTCCATCTGAAATGTGTAGGTCAAATGGCAGAGATTTATAGTCGTATGCCTCTTCCTAAGTCGGGACGAGTTAAGATGGAAGCCTAAACCACACAGAGATTTTGGAAATCTTAGTCATGGATCAGATATTAACACCAACATGATATGGGAGATTGTTGCCTCTATTTTTCCACTAAGACATGATAAGACTGATACCCATGTATGCAGTGTGCTGTATGTTAACAAATGGCGTTGTAAATCTACATTTAAAGAGTCACAGGACAAATGTGCAGGAGTCGTAACAATAATAAACAATTATGCACTCAATATCCTAAGTTTACTTCAAGACTTTGTCACTACCGAAAACATTAATCATCAATTATACTATCATTGCTACTAACAACCAACAACGATACTTGGTTTTTGGGAAATATTGTCTCAACATTATCTTTTCAAACACCACCAATTGCTACTGAACAAAAACAGATCAACAATACTATCATTGCTGCTAACAACCAATAGCGATACCAGGTTTTGGGAGAAAAATTGTCTCAACGTTATCTTCTCAAACACCGCCATTAACCTATTTTTTGATGGGCCATTTAATCAATTAATCTGAGCAAGAAATTGTCAAATGGTACTAATATCCTATGTATGTATGGATTTACTACTCATGTGATCCATGTGATCCACGTGAAGTAAAGGGTCTTGTAAGGGTTTCGTTCAGTAGCCTAACCAGGGCTTCATGAAGGCAATAAAGTATGGCAGGTCGCTCTGATGAGATGAAAGAAGGTAGGATTTCCTGCTTACCATATTCCTTCTAGTAGAGGAGCTTTACCTTTCCACCCATAGCTTAGTTCTGATTTGCTCAACAAAAACAGATCAATAAAAAAAAAATATAAGCAGTCTGAACCTATCCACTGTCTAAGATTCACTATTCTCTTACACTTGATATACACCTTGTAACCAGCAATACGGGCTCTATTCACTAGGGTCACTGGAAAGGAAAAACAACGTTCCTCGGAATTTAATAAGTCGTTCCCTATTCCAATATGGAGATCGTGGTCTAAATAGAGGTCACACGTCTTTACTTTTGGAATCCATAAGTATATAGCCTGGAAACCCTAAAGATTTATTCATCAAGTCGATTTCCTATGGTTGTCATATCTGAATCACACATCTTTACTTTTGTAATCCATAAGTATATAGCCTGGAAACCCTAAACATTTATTCATCAAGTCGATTTCCTATGGTTGTCATATCTGAAGCACAGACGCTGGATCTAAAGTTTTATCAAGCATTCAAATGCAATAGTCCAATGCACTACCAGGTCTAACACGATATGATTTATGTAGAACTCCAAAAGGCCATGCACGATGTTGGCATATTTAAAGGATAAAACACTGGAAACAAATTTCCATGTTTAAAAAAATGGCACTCATTGCTTATCTAAGTTCAATCAAAGATTCCAGAAACCATTAAATCTCAGGCTCAAATAAGAAAACCCTCTAAATTTACAGGCAAGTAACAATCTATAATGCAATATAACACTACGAATATTTTTCCATATTTGTATGCAATATCAATCCAAAAGATCCACCGTAAAGTGCAAGTCATCCTTTCGCAATTAACCGGCAAGGCTATCCTCACTTGCGTAGAGGAAAGATGCAAACATACCTCACAGCTACTCATATCATGAACACAACCGAAGGTAATATGGAAAGGTGGATCAATTTAGACTTTGAGAAAATGCTACATAGCCTTCCATCGAAGTGTCACCCCAGTTCGCAGGATCTAGAGCTNAAAACCGAAGGTAATATGGAAAGGTGGATCAATTTAGACTTTGAGAAAATGCTACATAGCCTTCCATCGAAGTGTCACCCCAGTTCGCAGGATCTAGAGCTTTCTGTTGATCCTTTCGTAGCTTGCAGGGAGTATATTATCGCTTGTATTCCATCATCAAAGACTCTACACTAACCCTCCTTCCTTTTTTTTTTTTTCCTTGAGCAATACCACAACGAGGATTTATTCTCTTCCCCTCCCTAGCAGGTTTCCACCATTAGTGCCTACAGATTCCTGTAACGCCCATTTGTTCAGTCAAGGTGAGTAATTAACTCCTCCGACATTGGCCATCATGAAATAGGGCATTCACCATCAACGCATATAAGCCTAAAATCAGCAATAACACCTCCTCAAATTTTAACGCAAGTCTGAGCGTTTCAATAACGCTTCCATAATTAATTTGTTATCACCCGAGGGATAATAAGTTGGTGTTGATTTTCTCCACCGATATATATATATATATATCAGAATTCTTTTGCTATCGTTTTTTTTTTTATGTCCTTCATAATCTATAATATATATATATATATATATAGGATTCCCCTTTTTTTATAATCTCAACTAATACCTATATGTAAGAGGGATTAGTCTCACATATAGTGTTGCATATGTGTACATTCTATATATAATCTATGTATGTAGGAAGTTTGCAATTATCATGTGGCCTTGTAACATTATAGGTGTTCAACTTACAAGAAATATCACAACTATATATGTGCCTCCAATATATATATATACATTACTCTCTATTATTATATGTATATATAGGGATCCACTATTATATGTACGCTCTACATATAATGTATGTATGCAGGAAGTTTGCATTACCATGTAATGCTGTGGCATTATGTGTTCAACAATATATGTCATAATTATACATATGCCTCTAGTCTATATATATTATTCCCTGTATATATATATATATATATATTCTTCATTATTATATGTGTAGTGTTCTACATATAATATTATGTATGTATGCGATTTGTTTCACCATGTGATGTCCCATAATTATAGGTAACACTACATGTTCTATAGATAATACATATCTTAAATGTATATCCCTGCCATACATATAATGTTCTTCAAAAAATGTCTCAAGTGCCCTTGATTAACTTGCGGTGGGAGTTACCTTATTGAGGTGAGGGTTTTCTATTCCTCATGAACGCATTTATGATTTATTTTCTACTTTTATGAGTCATAGTCACTCTTAGGTCTTCAATGTTGGAGGGGGATCTTACAGTTTTGGTGGGTTGATGAAAGTTTTTCCTAGTTACATTGGAAATGGGATTACAATTTAATTCAGTAAATAGAAGTTTCCTCAAATACATTTATAGTATTTGAAGGAAAGAGATTTGAATCTCATTGTATATACCGGTGTGTGAATAGCAAAATAAGGACTCCATAGCCTAATGGATGTTTTGCAGAATAGCAGGTAGCAACACAGAAGGCACTGGTCTACAGGTTCTTGAGGCCTCATAGGGAGGACTTCATGTCGTAGCATGAGCTAGATTTTAGAATGGATGTTTTGCAGAATAACAGGTAGCAACACAGAAGGCACTGGTCTACAGGTTCTTGAGGCCTCATAGGGAGGACTTCATGTCGTAGCATGAGCTAGATTTTAGGTCATGTTTTTGTTTTCCATCTTTTAATACTTTTGTTTATGTTTTGAAGTTTGGTTTTACTCTTTATTCCTAGAAAGTTTTGTTGATTGGCATAGTATGAGTTTTTTCGCTTTAGCTTTCATGTTATTTGAGTTTTTAGTTTAGTTTTACAAGTTTTGTTTTGATTTCATAATCAAAGGGCTTATATAAGCCTTATATGGATTAAAAATTCTAAAAAATAACATAAAAAGTTTAATTAGGACTCCTAAACCAAGTTTAAACCTATATCACAAAATTAATTTTTGAAAATCATTAACTTGGATTTTCTTGTAGCGCAAGCCAAAAACAAATGCNAAAAATTTTAATTAGGACTCCTAAACCAAGTTTAAACCTATATCACAAAATTAATTTTTGAAAATCATTAACTTGGATTTTCTTGTAGCGCAAGCCAAAAACAAATGCACACAGGCACTACAAGAAATTTGTGCAAGTTAAAAATAATCATTCAATGTTTCAGAGATTTAGTTCTCTATGTCGCCGACACTGCGGTAGCATAGTGGTTTAAAGCGCCGACAAGATAGTTGCTAGAGCTTCCGATCGCTGATCGCAAAGCTAGTGGTATAAAGCATCGACAAGATAGTTGATAGAGCTTTCGATCGCCGATCACGAAGCTAGTGGTTTATGTCACCAAAACTACGGCAGAATTGTAGTTTAAAGCACCGACAAGACAGTTGCTAGAGCTTCCGATCGTTGATCGCGAAGCTAGTGGTTTAAAGCACCGACACTGCGGAAACATTTAGTCTTGAGGTTCCGATCACCGATGCTAGGAAATATTAGTTTTTAGNTAAGGAGAGGTTATCAAGCTTTGTTTATGAGTTAAGTGTAAAGACTCTTATGTGTTTTTGATGACTAAACTATGAAATATATGCACTATATGCCCTTTTGATTATTGACTAGTTTCATTTCTAATTTGTGTTAATTACTGAGTTGGTATATTCATTTCGTGTTTAATGTTTTTATGCTTGAAATCACTAGTACAAGTGATCAATTTTTCCATGGCAAAACGTGGCAATATCCATGGAAAAGCGTGGATATTGCCACGTCTAAGTGTTTTTTTCCCGTGGAAACAATTTTGTCGCAATAGAGACGACCCCTAATTTGTGTCGCAAGAGCGACAATGTTCTATATTTCATTAGATGTCTACGTCATCGCTATATCCACACCTGGCCATCACTATATCCATGCCTGGCCATCTCTGTATCCACGCCTGTCTGTCTCTGTATCCACGCCAAGCCGCCGCTGTATCCACGGCTGTGAAATTTAAAAAAAAATTGTCGTCGCTGTATCCACGGCTATAACTGTTTAAAAAATAATAATACAAATGCCATAAGACCAATTCCATGTGGAAGTAAGTCATAATCCTTACATAATTAGTATACCCCCCTCATTTGCGAGTACGATAGCACAAGCATGTGCTATTTTTAGGAGGTTTCCAACTCATGCTTCCAAAGGTTGCATGCAGTACGTGATGATATGTCCATGCTCCTTATTTCCATATGAGTCATTTGAGACAATTTTCTGTGACATATGAGATGTTTCAGGAGACTACTATTTACAATAGTTGGAGTGAGGGAACTCAGATGGGAAAATAGTCAACATAGTCTTGTTCCTTGCTACAATATATCTTTTCCAACCAGCAATCAAGATTTATTACAGCAGAATACTTTAACTCTTATTTAGATTAGAAATGAGATACAAATAGGGTTAAAACTAGGGTAGATCAAGGGGAATAATCACTTACTACACAATATGAAACTTTTAACCCAACAAATCAGCAGAACCTGGATCAGTTTTGTATTTTGAACTTAAGGCTTTGGCCTATTATCTGTATTTTGTCCTAGCTATTTACCTTTTGCCACTGCCTCTTTTTAATACAAGACCTATTTTTTACTTGTAAGAAAAATGAAGCACAAAGATACAAGAGCATCATATTAACCTCTGGTACTTGTCAAATAGAAAACTTCAAGTAAAAAAATGCCCAAACAGAACCCTTAAATCTTATCACAATGGGATTGACAAAACAAAATATGAAAACTTGTAGCATGATTTTTTGCAACAATCTCGTTAAGTCTATGAACCCTTTTCCCAATACAGAAATAGGTTCTCAGATCTGTTCCTGTCAACATATTTCAGTTTACTAAAGTTCTTATTAATTGGGTCCCTTGACACTCTTTCCAGACCATAGTGAAACTAAAATAAGCTTCTCAAGTAACGACGCGTCAATACATAATGATATCTGCAGATTGTAGCCGTAATACTATCTGTTCAAAATGATAAACACCCATGTCAAACCTGATTTATTGTCTGATTTGCTCCTGTATTGTGTAGTTCTGGAGGGCGATCTGCTATGAGCAACAATAATGGAATACAGTCCTAGCTTGCCTCCACAACCTACAGATCACCATAATGCAAACAAAATTAACACAAGAATCAATTAGTGCCTTTGTGATGATCACCATTTTATACGAGGAAATAAAATTTATAGAGAGATATAAGCACTGAATTTAATTCTATTTTGCACAAACTAAACAAACTATATATATGGTAGGGTTCACCCGTAGTTGCTTGAGATATATAAAATGTGGTAGTTGTGACTTAAAGTAACATAACGAGGAAAATAAGTTACAACCCACGTCCAATTTGAGAAGGAAACCCTCAACATAGACACAGTCAAAAGCTGGCTATTACATCATTAGGAAACAATCTCCCTAAGAGAGACCACTAGGTACTCAACTATGTTAACTGTGTGTCAGCAAGAAGGTTATATGTGCACTATCAATTGGCTCAATATATCATTCAACACTCATAATTCAACATGGAAAAAATATTGTGGCATCACATCAATCTAGAAAGAAAATTGTTTATTTGCCTCTGTATTGATTATAGCCCTAGTTACTGGATACTATGTTGGGGGGGGGGGGGACAGAAACCACACAATACCCTTGGATTTGCATATCCATATCTTATATGTCCCCATTCATATCCATATCATATCCATATCTTATCTGTCCCCAAAACTTATAGTCAGAGGGAGTGCATATCTTCACTCAATAAGGTCAGAGATTTTGATTTTGCTTTGCTGATTGTTTGCCTCCACTACACTCTGTCATACAGCAAGACCTTTGTGTTAGTTGCAAGCATATCCTCTTTATATAGACTATTTTCCAATCCCCTATTGTGAAGCAAAATTCATGCAGTGCTAAACTTATTAATTAATATGGACATAAAATGACAAGCCAAATGTCATCAACCAAAAAAGGCTTTGCTAGAATTGCAGGATTGCATAGAAGCACAAGGGTATCATTTCTTCCACTATAATATTAACCAAGTGCACAAGAAATCCAGAAAATTTGTTGAACAGAGGAAACAAATGGCAACAGGAATAGAATAAGTAAAATAGATTTCGCAAATGAGCATTAATACATAGTCAGATTACAAGAAGAAATAAACCAAAGGATGTCATGCAAAAAACCAAAGGCTCTGTACCTTAATTTCAGCTTCTTCAACTGAAATATCAGCATCAGGGCCACGGAGAGCCCATAATGAAGCTTCAAAACTTGAGTCCTTGCCTATTTTATCCTGCTCCCAGCATGAAAATATGTTAGATAAGATTTTTTGTTTTCATACCTGACCATTATAAAGACCAAATTTGCAGATTAAATAAACAATGAAGCAATCTGCAGCAAGGTAAAAGTCACAAGACTAAATCATAAGTATTTTTTGTTTTCATACCTAACCATTATAAAGACCAAATTTGCAGATTAAATACATGATGCAGAATTTGACGTTCATCATGTCTAAATCGGAAGAGTTTTCACACAAACATTCATCTGGAATAGCACAACTTGCCTTTGTAAAAGCAATGGCAAGCCACCCTGCAATACTTGGGATTGCTGCCACTATTAGTGCCTGTATATAACATGGAAACCAAAGCTAGAGGTTTGTAATATGTATAATGGAAATAACTAAATCAATTATATGCTATCATCAACAAGGCTCACTAGGGCCGCAGCAATTGGTTCACCAACTGTTATCTCATGAAGAGTCCAACGATTAGTTTGCGCATGTCCCATCCGAGATTTGAATCTGGATGGGAAGAGTGAAACACCTATCTCCTCACTGATCAAGTTATTTCCCCTCAACACATAAGTCTTTAGATATGTTGGTATACCCAAAAATATTAATCAAACGTAACATACTGTCTTGAGAAACAACATGCTCTGGAGTCTGTCTATGCCAGCCTATGTACCCATAGCCTCCATCGCAATAAATTTGATGCCCACAAATTGGCTTGTACATGTTGGATGTTTTAGGAGGAAAATATAGCTGTCTAAGATAAAGAACAAGTATGATCAGCATCCTGGTCAGTATTTAGCATGGATAGATATTAAAGAGCCCCAAGGTGGATGCTTGGATGTTACTTTAGAAGTTGCTAAGTGAGATTACCTAGTAATCAGTGATTCAGTCCATTAACTTTATGCTATGGCAACTGTGAGATACTGGATATTCATATGCTGAATAATATCAAGGCATATGAAAAGCTGAAAACCTTTTATGGAAGAGTCTCACTTGCAATATGTATACCATTAACTAGTTCAGTTTAAACTTTAAAGACTATTTTTCTGGTGGCTGCAGCTAATAACACTTTTGTCTACAGCTAATTGTGTTTAGGTTTTATTTCTCACATGATTTTGGTACTTGCGATGTTTGCATTCAGCAATCATGTGTCTGACAACTTATATTGATTAACAAAGTGGTGACATGTAGCATTTTTTGATACTCTTTGATTATTAAAGGCCCACAAACTGCTTATCACTATGTAGACAAGTCTAGATATCAACACTTATTTTGGGATCAATGTCACATGCTTTAAAAAATGTTATATATGCTTACTGCTAATCATTACCATGATTTCTGAATAGGAATATGGGAAGGAAAGTCAAGACAAGAAGAGGGCACGCATAAAGGCTCTTCTTGTTGCAGCAACAGACTGTGAACCCCAGTACCTAGTTCGTCTTCTTCAGGTGACTATCAACAACAATGTTACTTTTTAACTTTCTACAAGTCTTTGCTTGTTTTGACTTAGTTTTTATTGTACCTTTGAGGCAGGCAAAGATGCGTATAGGATTGACGGAGCAAACTGTCTTAGTTGCATTGGGATATGCATCCCTGTATTCTGAGTAGCTGTCAGTTACTCAGTCACGACTAGAAAAGGTTGCTTCTGATTTCTTACTTTTTCAGAATCAATGACTTGATATCTATTTGATTGTTTTTTGGCCTTCATTGCAAATAAACATTAACTCACTCTATAGAGCACATTTGTTTCAGTAATTTTATTGTTACAAAATTTGCACAAGTACTCCCAAGTCAAACTCATCCTGGCACAGCAGATGTGAGCCAAATTGACTTGTTGGCGAGTTGAACTTGCTGGCAGTAAGTTTCATTCACAAGTACTCATGGGTGAAATTTTGACCTGCAAGTATCCATCAAGTTTGACTCACAAGCTGGCTGAAACCTGGTGGGGCCATTTATAATTTTATATAACCGGAACAAAAAAATTATTGCCATTCTTCTCTGAAAAATTAGCTTTTCTTTTGCTGTTATTTGGTTGAGACAGAGACAAACTCTTACTCTCCAGTCTTGCTGATTTTTTTGCCTAGCTTGTTTTTTTTCCTGAACTGAGTTTTGGTAACATTAGTAATTTACTAATTTGTAAGATAGACCTGTTCTGTGTGGCAGGATCACAATTAGCTCATGTGCTTTCTTGCTGTTGTTTATTGCCTTGTTAATGTTTCTAGAAAAACACTAACCTTTTATTATCTATAAGAAGTGTACTTTTTGTAGATGTATGTTTTATCTTTTCAAGAGATGTTCATGCAAAACCTAAAGCTTTAACCTGCATGTCCTGCCTGCCATATCATAAATCCCAGACATACAATCTAGGCTTACAATCAGATTCTATTAAAAACAATTCAGTCTCTTCAAAAAAAAATTACTAGTCAGTATTCTGTTCTAAAGAAAGGATACTCAGAATTTTAATACCACAGCAATATAAAAGCAGGCTCTTACCTAATCAGACATCTGTTCAAAAGTATTCTATTTTAAGTCCAAGACTGAAGTCCTTTGGCCTATACTATGCATATTATTTTAATAAACCATAACCACTAGGAACCACAGGCTCTACACAGACTTTAATTACTGTTCATTATTAAAAACCATTCATAATGCCATGTATTGTTGATGTTTAAAGCTCAGATATGTATCTTCACATGGGCTTGTGTCTAACCTATGGATATTAAATTTAATAACTCTCAGAACTTTGGAAATACACTCTATTAAAGAAAACACAAGGCCATATCAACAAGGCTCACTAGGGGCTCAGCAATTGGTTCACCAACTGTTATCTCATGAAGAGTCCAACGATTAGTTTGCGCATGTCCCATCCGAGAGGTAGAGAGGCAGAGAAGGACATAAGTTATAATACCAATATGTTGCAGTATTAAAGTATAAGACAACTATTTTTTTCTTGCAATTTCATCTGGCTTTGTAAATTTGGTCATGTCCAAACCTTTACAACTTTCCCACGTCCACAAAATTTTGAATTTTTTCAAATATGGCATCTTTGGTAAACATGCTACTCATGTAACTAGCAGTTTAAAAACTTTATCTTGTCAACTCATGTGCAATCCCATGTAACTAGCAATTTAAAATTTTTATCTTGTCAACTCATGTGCAATCCGATGTTTAAAATGGAAAACACAATATCATAAACTGACAAATCAGAATGAAACCAAAAACTAACCTTCAAGTAAAAGAGAAAGAGCAAAAATAAGAGATACATTGGGCCGAAGCAATGCCAAAGGGTGGCCATCATTCCCAAAATCCGGTATCCATGTACCTATGCGCAATGCGCAAATGGGCTGCTGTAGGAGTAGCATAGAACCAGCAGCATGTCTAAAATGTCTGCATATACCTGCACATTTTAAAAGCATCCCCACAGTCTTCTGTCAAGCAAGTTCACTGGTCAAAATTGTAGGTCTATAAGACCAACATGTAAGCCATAACGATAAAGATAAATAATTTGACAAACAACCAAACCAAAATGCCATTCTACACTAGCCTTTACACAGTTATGATTGAGATCATCATTAAGAGAAAGAAAAAGCTTGCAATGTGCATTGTGACTCCTGGAGATCACATCCACCATTACTGTATTTGACTACAAACTTTGACCAAGAATCCCATCCTTCACTTGTAAACAGAACAGCTTGATCTTCTACTATTCTACCAAATAATATAGACAAATAATCCAGGTATGCTGTCTAAACAATTAAAATTAAATCAGAGCATACATTTTAGTATTTCCGAAAGCGATGCAAGGTGCAATAGTTGTGGACATGAGCCATCTTGTGTTGAAGAATATATCATAGGCACTGTAGCAACCTCATTTTGCAAAATTATCTTTGCAACATCTTTCAGAGAATCATAAGGACTTACCTGCATAAGTTAAAGAAAATGGTAATAAGGTATCTCATTTCCATATGAATAGTTCATCTCATGAAAAGATATAAGATTATGATTATGTCTTTTGTTATTTACAAAAATAATCATGCCTAAGCACAAGCATTTCTAACATTGATCAATCATGTTCCCTCATTGCTCCCTTCAAACCAAAATGTAAGAAAGCTACAATTAGTAAGTAAATCCTCCATTAGCTCTGAGGTAATTTCAACAAGAAAAGGAAAATTCCGTAATCCTCAAACAATAAATACTTTGACATCATGCATAATAGCAAGTTAAATGTTAATATCCTCTATTATCTCTGAAGTAATTTGGACATGAAAAGGAAAATTCCTTAAACCTAAAACAATAATTCCTTTGACATCATGCATAACAGCAAGCTAAGCGTTTATTAGCACACATGTCCAAATTTGTAGAAGCATCCCAGAATAGTGTTTGTTCCAATGCAGCTGAAATAAACAAACACATTTATGGAATTATAGGTATACAGTTGATATAACACACAACAAAAATGAGTCTACAAGGAATAAAATCCGATTGCATTTAGATTAAATAGAAAATGATGGCTGCAAGACAGGCAAGATCAATGCATGAAGAGATACAGACCATTTGGAAAAATAAAGTGGCATTTAGATCTTGTCTATTGGGTATGGTTTGCATCATTTCCCTCCAACAGAGCCTGCTAGTCAAACATTCAATGATAGACTCCACTCAATGGGTTATTCATGTTAACCCTCTTTCAATAAGGGTGATTTGATCAGAGATTCTTGAGATGAGATCTGGTGATATTATCTTCAAGAAATGTGGATAAATTAAAATTTAGAACCAGGATGAGCACATGAGAAAGCTAGTTGTAGAGTTTGTCTCGCTTGAACACTCAATGGACAAAAGGGTACCTATCCTAGTGTTTGAGAATCAACACTTGAAGCAATAAGCAAGACAAATGGAAGAGAAAGAGCACCAGTTGATGAAGCAAGAGAATGAGGCTAACCCACCTCATCCCAAGCCTAAAAGTAAGAGCCAACCCAATGCTCAAAAGGCAAAACAAGAAGCTAAAATGTGATAGACTTGAACCAAGGGAAAAATCACTGTGACTCAATGCATCATGCAAGGTTTTGAGGGTAGGCATAAGGCCACCAATGTGTACCAACTACATAATTTGGAGGAGAAGGTCAGGATTCATAGGGCTGCCACCACCAGCAAGAGGCCTGATAATGAACATATTTGTGAGTTGTCAATGAGGGCAGACTTAAGACAGTTTTGGCACACTCTCCAAGGGTATTCTTGAACATTTCATAAGGCAGCCTTGTGGATTGTATTGGCACACTTTCATAGGTTCTTTTGGGGATATTTTTGGTTGCATATTCACCTAGTATATTGTAGATGATGAAGAGTGTTGTTGCGGGACTATTTAAAGGATTTTGTAAGACTATTGTAAGGGTTCCCTGGCATATTTTGAAGGACTGTGTGAAGGATTCATTACAGACTTTGGAGAGTGTTTATGACTAATTTAGACAAATTTAAAGTAAGTCTTCCAAGGCACTAAAAGATGGTTCCCAGGGATGGAAACAATGGAGCACACGTTTTAGTGACTTTGACTTGGAAAATAAGTACTGTCTATTGGATATTCTTAATAATTGAACATTTATACATTTGTTATATAAACTAGCCTCTCTAAGTAATTAATCATTATATTGGGAAAAATAAAACAGCTTGTAAGTAGCATAAGAATTTTAGAAGCACTAATAATAACATAGAAAACAAATGATTGATTCAGAAGCTAAGGAATAATTTGTAACTATATCTNAAAACAGCTTGTAAGTAGCATAAGAATTTTAGAAGCACTAATAATAACATAGAAAACAAATGATTGATTCAGAAGCTAAGGAATAATTTGTAACTATATCT
>LPNX010855930.1:69753-81998 GCA_001517045.1 Pseudotsuga menziesii
AACAAGAAATGACATGAAAAGAAATTTAATTGCAGAAAACATGAAATTGCATGAAATAAACTGATATAAAGCAATCGACACTAATTGGTGAGCTCACATAAAATCCACACAACTAATTCATAACCAAGACATCAAAATATGAAGAGATCAAACTATTTATTGAAATATGAAATCTGTTACAACATGATCAAATCCATGACTATATAAAAATATGAACCAGTTCTCTACTACCAAACCACTAGAGAGACCTCCAACCAAAATGATGAGAGAGCCCTCCTATTTATACATGAATTAAAGATAACCAATCATAATTACAAATCCACTATTCTCTCAACTTATCCCTCAAAATCTTCAACAAGTCTACAACTCATCCATTTAAATTCTCAATAAACATTGGATGAGATATTCTCTCCACATTTCCATAATCTTCTCCTTGAAATTAGCCCACATCTCGAGGATGAAATTCGAATCTGATGCTAGGTGGTCACTTTTGAGCTTGTTAAATTCTTCTATTCTCTCCACATTTCCATAATCTTCTCCTTGAAATTAGCCCACATCTCGAGGATGAAATTCGAATCTGATGCTAGGTGGTCACTTTTGAGCTTGTTAAATTCTTCAAATACTCTTGTAAGCATCACTAAACTCATCCAACTTTAAAGTATAATGAAAATATGTTATTTTTCTCAATAATTAACCATAAATTCACTCAAAATACTCAAAAATAAATGATTTGAAAAATAGTAATTATAAACCCATATTTATTATGAAAGNCCGAAAATATGTTATTTTTCTCAATAATTAACCATAAATTCACTCAAAATACTCAAAAATAAATGATTTGAAAAATAGTAATTATAAACCCATATTTATTATGAAAGTGGTGAATATTAATGGTTTTATGGAAGGATAAGATAGGAATAAGGTGACAAATGGTATATGAAAGGTGAATAAAATGTGGTCTTTTTGTGGCTCAACAAAGAACAACACTTTGCTAAGTTTAGAAAATATGACTTCTTTATAGACAAGATTCAATATCTAGTACATGTGGTGTCCAAGGATCGCATATCTGTCGACCTGTTGGCAACCCAACAAATCCCCTTGATTTTACACAAAATAAATCCCCCCCCTCCCCACGTAAATTTTGTAACTACTCGGCTTTCATTTTTCTTATCTTTCTTGGTTCAGTACGTGTTTTATGGCCTTCTTTCTCGATCTTTCACTCTTTGTGTTGCTTGTATCTTGGCTTGGTTTTTGTTTTACAAAGTTTTGGTGGTTTCATTTATACTAGTCATTTCACTGCAAATTGAATCTCCTTCATGTGAAAATGAATGATTCTAGGTCTTGTTCGTAAAATAAATTTTAAGATCAAATCTTACATGATTTAGAAAAAAACTATGGCTAACATATATCATCTTAAATTATTAAAAGTGTTATATATATACATATCTATATATCCTTTAAAAACTTCATCACTTTGACATTTTCGTAAAAAATGATTAATATATATAATTTTTGAAATATATATATATAAAGTTTTTTTATCTTTCTCATATAACCTAAATTATTTAAATTTCTCACAATTAACACCAATATATTTTATATATTCTTACCATTCTTTTTATTTTTTATTTTTCATAATTACATAATAAAGATTTCCTTGATAACATGGTGAACTCATATCACTTTAACTTATGAACGGCCTTATCATTGTTTTATTATATTTTATTAAAAAATCTTTTTAAATGATATGACTTCAATATAGATGATTTTATTATTATCTATTTTGGATTTCTTTAGATTTATATCATGACAACTTTCTTAGGGATAATTCTTCGTTTTATATGGACTTAAAATTAAATGGCTAAAGTAACTTATATGTATTAAGCCATTGTTATCCACGTGAAGTTTCCTCAAATTAGTAACTCACAGAACCATGGAATAAAGCACCGAGTGAGAAGTAAAAGTAGCACGTTAAAGGATGAGAGAATATTGTCACGTCGGTGGCATCTTACATGCTAGTTCATAAACCATAATATACTTTAGCGACTATGCATGCAGTTCAACGACGACACATTATACATAAAAAAATATCAAAGTTTACAGGAATTATAAATTATAACTCCACCAACCCGATATTCCATCAAGAAAAGAATTACGTCCAAAAGGTGAAGTCAATCTCACTCAATCGCTGCAACTGTTATCATTAAATGGTGCCAGCTCGCCTTGGAATCTCAATGGTTTCACTACTGTGTCGATATTTACACAAAATTTGCCTCTGATTGCTGGGAAGGAAGCCATACTAAACGCATTGTTAAATATTCACACACCACCATTTCCGGAGAAGAGATAATGCACCTCATCGAAGGATGCCTGCCACATGCCAAGAAGCTCAACGCCAGGTTGCAGATATTGTTGAAGTTGTTTTCCACAACATAATAACAATACGCCACCATACTCATTCCTGCAAACTACCTGAATCACACACCTTCCACGTCACTACATTTAGTTGATGAAATTATTAAGAGCCGGGTCTTGTTGTGAAGTAGTTTAACTGCTCAACAAGATTGTGGTGGATAGATTTACCAGGTTGATAGTAAAAAGAATGCAAATTTTTCTTAAACCAAACTATGATCATTCTGGTTCAGTCGTGGTTACCGTTTACTACCAGGGAAAGTGCTTTCGAAGTAAGTTTGAAAGGTGCATAATAGATGGGAATTTGATATTGAATACCTTTTATTTTTATAGTTACCGTTACATATTCATTAACTATGATTATTTTGTGGACACCGCGAAGGAGAGGCGGGGAGCGTGTGCGAGGGTTCGACTGTGAAGGTTTGGGCGCTCGAAGAGTGCCTGGGAGACTGTAAAACCGGTTCCGGAACATGGACCAGACGGGTCCANAAGGAGATGCGGGGAGCGTGTGCGAGGGTTCGACTGTGAAGGTTTGGGCGCTCGAAGAGTGCCTGGGAGACTGTAAAACCGGTTCCGGAACATGGACCAGACGGGTCCACGAGGCAGGTGGCCGAGGTGGAGAAAATGGAACTAGGCATGGGAAGAGGGACGGAGATGGAAAGAGCAAAAGACCAAGCTTAGGAGGGTGTCTTTCGAAAGCTCTCTTTATTCCAGTTATTTAAATAAAATTCAAGAAGGTAAGAGGTAAGGTAGAGTTATGGAAGGAGCAAGCTCTTATCAGAAAATTTATGGGGGTGTGGCCAAAGGAGAGGGATCTAGTTAGATGGATCAAGATTGTGTGGAACCCTAAAAGTCACTACAAGCTGCATCCAAGGTCTAAGGGTTTTTGCACAATAATTTTTTTCAATCAAGAGGATAGGGATAGAGTTTTGGAGGGAGGTCTGTATTTTTTCTTTTCAGCTACGTTATACCTCCGGCTTTGGAAATAGTGTTTCAACCCGGAAAGAGAAGATATGGTTGCCCTTGTATGGATCTGCCTTTTCTCTTTTCCTTGTGCGTATTGAGATATGGAAACCCTGCAGGATATTGGNAGAGTGTTTCAACCCGGAAAGAGAAGATATGGTTGCCCTTGTATGGATCTGCCTTTTCTCTTTTCCTTGTGCGTATTGAGATATGGAAACCCTGCAGGATATTGGTAATACGTTCGAGTAGTTTGCATCCTTCACCCGCATCATCTGTGTATACATGGACCTGTCAAAAGAACTACCAGAGGCAATAAGTCTGAACTGGGAGGATAAAAAATGGATCCAGCCCATCGACTATGAGAAACTGTTGTTCCAATGTGAGAAATGCCATGAATATGGACACCTTGGGAGGGATTGTCACGTCCCCACCCCTCATACCAACGATGGAGAAGACGCGACCAACAAACTACTGCTATCAAACTGGGCAATCTAGCCCCAAGATCATAAACATAAAACTAAAATGCATTAATATAAAAACACACACATATGCATAATGAAATCTATAGCGCAAGAAAACACAATGTATTTCATTCATGCATTCATCATGTTCATTTTAATTCATAACAGTTCATTGAAGAGATTAACTACACAAGAATACTTATCTGGAAAATAAGTTGGCCCGCAACTAGCTACGTCGTTGCAATGTTCCACCCAACTGTAGGCCAGTGTGCTCCTCCTCCAGCATCACTACCACCCCCAAGCTGGGCATGATTCCACAAGACACTAGGGAACAACAACAACATGCTCACCCATAGCCCAACTCATACATCCACAGTCATGCCAACACCCATGTTGGGTTTTCACAAACTACTAGGGAACCAACCAATAGCATAGGATTCCTTGGGCTTACCCATCTTGACCATCAGAAGGAAGCCCACAACAACAAAATACACTTCCAGACTCAGCCAATCCAAAACTACATTTGGGTTTTATAGGCTACAAGGAGCTCGAAAAGCTAGCTGCTAAGCTAGTGAGCTCAACCATAGAGCTATGGACACCTACACAAGATCTAGCCCGGCTTCTAAAACATTTGCACAACCAATAGCAGGAAACATCCCCTTCTCTACTACCTAGTCCCTAAGGCTATGCCTCCCTTTACCAGTACTGTTTAGGTTGTGCAAAGAAGAAAACTAGCCCCCTAGATTTGTCTCTGAGATTCCTTCACACNCTTCTCTGCTACCTAGTCCCTAAGGCTATGCCTCCCTTTACCAGTACTGTTTAGGTTGTGCAAAGAAGAAAACTAGCCCCCTAGATTTGTCTCTGAGATTCCTTCACACACTAGTTTTATCAAGTTGGTCAAAACCCGTTTCCCACTCCCAATATAGTGCAAACCAAAGCATAGATACATACACATAAAAAATACACAAATATGGGTTGAGAAAAACAGTTTTGGCAGCAAAACAAATTTCCTAGGTGGGTGAAAACATTCCATTGACAACAACTCAATTTCCATGAATGTTTGGCCCTAACGTGACCAAAACAGACTCANAAAAATAGTTTTGGCAGCAAAACAAATTTCCTAGGTGGGTGAAAACATTCCATTGACAACAACTCAATTTCCATGAATGTTTGGCCCTAACGTGACCAAAACAGACTCAACAACACCCAAGACACCGTGGGTCTCTTCTCCCATTCACTGGGCAACACTAACAAATGAAAATCCCCACCGTGGGAACGTGGAACGACACCAAAACACCCAGCAGAGATCTCAGCCACTAGAAGTTAACAAAACACTTCCTAACCATGGTAAAAACACATGAAACCACNATGAAAATTCCCACCGTGGGAACGTGGAACGACACCAAAACACCCAGCAGAGATCTCAGCCACTAGAAGTTAACAAAACACTTCCTAACCATGGTAAAAACACATGAAACCACAGAAAATGTTACTCTGGAAAACACACTACAGCTCCAAGGATGTAAGGAAGAGAAGGGTGTGGATTCCTGAAGGCATCACACACTCACAGCGACCAAAATGTGAGAGAAAAGAACCCTGCGAACTTCCCACTGTGTGAGGAAAAGACCCCTTGCGTCAGTGAAAGACTTCTCACCCCTCTGCATGAGGAATGCAACTGGCTTCCATCATGTGAGGAAAGAAACGGGTGAATCCTTCTTGGGATGTATGAAGGAGACCCANAGACCCCCTGCGTCAGTGAAAGACTTCTCACCCCTCTGCATGAGGAATGCAACTGGCTTCCATCATGTGAGGAAAGAAACGGGTGAATCCTTCTTGGGATGTATGAAGGAGACCCACGTGCATGAGGGATGGGTAGTGAAACCCCGACATGGGCTCTTACTTACCCAATACTTTCCCAAGAAGAAAAGAAAATGTTTTGGGTGACTGGGCAGGAAAGACAAAAAGGGTAGATGAACCATTTTATGGGTTTGCCCCCCTTAGACATGGCTTTTCCCATAGGATCAAGGGTTGAAGTCATTCCCCCTCCCTATTCCTTGTGAAATCATGCCCCCATCTCTTTAACATTGGGGCACGTAGCTAGTCGTGGTATTTTATTAATCAACATTTTACATGATGTTTCAACATATTGTGTCTCACTAGAACATAAACCATTGGCATCGATTTTAATCGCCAAAACATAAAAACAATAATCCTTTTATTAATCAACATTTTACATGATGTTTCAACATATTGTGTCTCACTAGAACATAAACCATTGGCATCGATTTTAATCGCCAAAACATAAAAACAATAATCCATGGTGGGGATTTTTGCCTTTAGTTCCACACCATGATTAATTACATTATATACATCATATGCCATTTAATATCATGGGGTCAAGCCCGGGGTGTCACATTCCCCTCCCCCTTCCATAGAACTATCCTCATTGCTTTACACAAATTGAACAAAATGGATGTGCCAATCGTATGGCATCCTCTAGCTCCTACGTGGACTCTTCAGGACCGCAGTGCTTCCTCTTCACCTTTATATCTGTCCCATGGCACGATCTTGAACTCTTCCAAGTCCTTGGTTGCATGCATTAGCACACACCACAAGAGCTTTTTCTAGTCTTGGAGAATCCATGGGCNCCACAGAACTATCCTCATTGCTTTACACAAATTGAACAAAATGGATGTGCCAATCGTATGGCATCCTCTAGCTCCTACGTGGACTCTTCAGGACCGCAGTGCTTCCTCTTAACCTTTATATCTGTCCCATGGCACGATCTTGAACTCTTCCAAGTCCTTGGTTGCATGCATTAGCACACACCACAAGAGCTTTTTCTAGTCTTGGAGAATCCATGGGCCTTAGTTTGGAACATTTCTAGTGTCTTTGGCAACCAGCAATACCTATGCTCAATCGATGAGTCAATTCCCATGTCAGTATTCACAAGATTTCCAAAATCATAGATGAATCACATGCACATATATATTGATATCAAATCAACAAAAAGTTGCCAAGTGAACCAAATACTTATCTGCGTAAGTATCTTCTTCGGTTCCATAGGAATCTGAATTAGCTTTATACTACCATGGTCCCAACAAAACCTACCCCACCCCACACAAGGATGGTACCTCTTCTCTGCAATACAGTCCCTCAAGCGTACCCACCCTTCCGTTGCTTTCTAGAATGTGCATTTAAAAGGTAGCCAAAATTTCTACAAGCCTCAGATCACCTGCAAATACCTCTCAACTAAGGTCTAATAGCTCCATTCTTGATTCCAACACCTCTTTGGGTGCTCAATGGTAGTTCTGTTCAAGAGCCTTCACCTCCTCTAGATGCTTACCAAGCTCAGGTGCTTCCTTTGCAATCACCACAATGAATTTAATTCATATGTCAAATTCATTCCTATAGGATGCAATCTACAACAAGATTTTCAAAATCATGGCGGTATCATATGCTCATGTATATTTACAAAAAATTAACAACAAAAATTTGATAAGTAAACCAAATACTTATCTGTATAACATCTCTTAGCCGAGATATGATCAGCCCCACTTCAGAGCCTTAACACCTTCCTAGGTGTTTAATAATAGCTCTAGCTCAAGGGCCCAGCACCTTCTCCAAGTGCTCACCAATGCTTAGGCGCTTCCTTTCTGAACACCATAATACCTAGGGGTTATTCTCTTCATGAAACTCCCATTCTCGTGATAGCCCCTTACACCGTGAATGTGTGTGGAAATAATTCTAACCAAATGTCTTACACCCTGGGTGTCCTTAATGATGCATACCGATGCCTAGCTGGCAGGGGGGAGAAGCTATGTACCCAAGTACATATTTCCAGAGGATTCATGTACTTCCTGTACATGTTTTCATTGTCTCACTTGCATTACATATAGACATGTAGTTTACATCAGATGTCATTATAAAAATAATTGCAATCATAGGTTATCAAACCTATTCCAAACATATCCCTCCGGGAAGCTATGTACACCCCGTACATCCTTTCAAGGATCCATGTACATCTAGTACATATTTTTATCATCTCACTTGCATTACATACAAGCATATGGTTTATATGAGATGTCATCATAAAAATAATGGCAATCATAGGTTTCCAAACCTATTCCAAACATATCCGTTCGAGAAGCTATGTACATCCCGTACATCCTTCTGAGGAACCATGTACACCCGGTACATCCTTCTGAGGATCTCTATATCCCATACACATCCTTTCGGGAAGCTATGTACTCCAAAGGTGTACTTTCATCATCTCACCTGCGTCACATACAAGAATGTAGTTTACATGAGATGTCATCATAAAACTTAATCATAGATTTTTAAATCTATATCATGCATGCATGAGTTCCCAATATCAAACCATCAATAACATTGATAGTTAAATAAAAATCTGAGTTCACAATTCTGATCCCTACAGAAGATCAGATTTTTGCAATCCATGAGGCCATCCTCATATTGTTCGGCTTTTGCAAGTGGTAGTACTTATCCTTTACTTATGCATGCTGTCCCAAAACCCAAACATCCACATACAACATGTCATCCTGACACAATTTTAAATGCAAGACAAGCATATCCATGGTTAGCATGATTCAAAATCATCACAGGAGATTTCAATATGAAGTTTCAAAACTTGTTTTTAGTCATGAGACCCTTTTCATGGCACATGGCAGCTTCCTCCCTTGGTTTCATTGGGCACAACCATACTGCTCTCCTCAGGTCATTCTACTTGAGTCTTCAGGGAGTCCTCATATGTATGCCCATACATACAAGAGACATTCCCTCATGGAACAACAAATTCACATGCAGGATTCCTCAGCCTATGCATAGACTCCACTTTTACCTGCAAAACATTCATTAGTGAACTTCTACAATACCCTGCAAGTCCCATAATATATTTTACACCTGTTAACTTTCTTGGAGCAGGACAACTCATCATAGCATCAAAATTTTTGGGGTCTTCAAATATTCCTCTATCTGAAAAAATGTGACCCAAACAATGAATTCTATCTTCATAGAAGTCACATCTTCTCAATCCTTGCTCTGAAGGTTGTCCTATGAACAATTTCATCCTTGAATCTTACTTTGTTCAATGTCTAAACCAATACCCAATCAGGTGTATCATCTGTCTTTTTCTCAACTCAAACTAGTGTTCCACATTGGGACACATTTGACCTGACATATTTCTTTTCCACCACTCTTGTAGCTTCCTCATCAGCTCTAGCAAGTTTGGTGCACTCACCTTGCAGGGTGTCTTGGACACTGGCGCTTTACCTAGAACAAGTTTAATTGTCAAATCCATGTTCCTCTTTGGAGGAAGCCAAGGAACTTTATCAGGAAAACATTCCTGAATTCCTGTAACATATGAAATCCCTCCAACCTAAGAGTTTCATTGTGAGCTACACACAATTTGCAACCTTTCCCACAAAACTTCTTCAGCTGCATTGTTGCATTCTGCCTACTAGAGATCACTTTCAGAACACCTTTCACAACCCTTAGGTTTCCTTCTTCATCCAAGCACAAAAAAGTATTGTTGTAACAATCAAGCTTTTCTCTATGTGCTTCTAACCAATCTATTCCAATTAGAATGTCATAAGGACTAGGTGGGAGAACATTCATATATTCATAAGTGACCTAACCATTCATAACCAATCGACATTCCCTTACCACCTCACTGACCTTTTCCTTGGTTCTAGTGGCTAGTTGTACTAACCATGACCTTCTATGCTTTGACTTCTTCCTGCACATCTCAACATTTCTAGAGGCAATATAGCTGGGAGTCGATCCAAGATCAATCAAAGCAGAAATAGTTTGCTCAACAATACTATTATCAAAATGCAAGTGTCATCCCTTGTTTACCTCCATGAGACCATGCCATCTCATCCTTGAATTTAGAATAACTTATGGCTTTAGTCCATGCCAAGGATACGTTGATACCTTCTTGCTTCTTTATTTACCTATGGTGCAATCTTATAAGGTCCAGCATAGGTTATTCTTGCAGATATACACAATCCATCAATGTTAAAACATTGAATTTTTTATCCCCCATTGACCTTCTTAGCAGCACATTCTTCTACTGGTCTGAACCCTTCCAAGATTTCATGAGGCGTTCAGATATTCCTTCTCTTGTACCATCTTTTCTAAGATGAGGTTATGTTCTGCTCACAACAATGAACATATTACCATGTCAATGGTTGAATTCTACCTTTGCTCAAGGAATCCATCCTATGCTTCATAGCCTCCATAGATACACCATCTAAATGTGCTTCAATGCCATCTTCATATGGTGTCCCTTCATCTATAACAGAATGATGTTCTGTTTTATAGAATGTCCTTGTACATTTATTTTTCTTCCTTTATCTTCTTATCATATTCAACTGACTATCTCAAGGGGACAAGGAGGGTCAAGGGGGCTTGACCCCTTGTGGCTTCCATTTTTTTTTGGTAAATATTTCTATTTCATGCAATTTAGCGCACAGTTTGCCACCATTTTTCGTCTTTTAGACCCTGCAGATCTTACTGAAAAACCTGCTAAAGATCCTTATTTTGGAGCAAACTGTGTTGGAAAATTATCATACTTCCACCCCATCGGAAAAGTATTCAACTTTTATCCGATCAGCAAGTTGCCAAACTTGTCACTGTAGCGGAAAGATTCAGAATTTTCTTCCGCTGCGTCGGAAATATCTTCCTCTTTCATTCGTCGATGTAGCGGTTTCATCCTCATTTCTCATTCGCCATTGTGGCTCCACTGTTGCGGTTCCATGTGCATCTTTCATCCACCATTGCGGAAACATTTTCATCTTTCGTTTGCTGCTGTGGAATACTTTACGTCTTTCTCCCGGCCAAGTCCTCCATCTTCCTCTTTCATCCACTGCCATTGCAGCCCAAACTTCATCTTCCATTCGCCGCTTCATTAGCTCAATCTTATTCTTCCTTCTGCCATCGTTGCGGCTCCTTCTACTTCTTCCTTCTGTCTTCATTGCGGCCAAACTTTATCTTCCTTCTGCCGCCATTGCAGCCAAAAATTTATCTTCGTTCCAATGTCGTTGCACCCGAAAATTTATCATTGTTTCACCACCGTTGCGGTCAAAACTGTCCGAGCCTTCCGCTTTAGTGAAAAAATATCCAACTTTCGTCCGCCGGATCCTGTCTGCCATTTCGGAACAATTATAAAGTTTCTTCCGATGTCCCATACTTAGAAATAAATTGCATTTCTTTCCTTCCTCCACATTGGCGATGTTTTGGTGACTTTGTCCACTGTGTCGGCAAAAGGAAGGGATCATAGTTGTTAGCCAGTTTTGCTACACAGTCTGAATGTTGCCNTTGCCTTTCTTTCCTTCCTCCACATTGGCGATGTTTTGGTGACTTTGTCCACTGTGTCGGCAAAAGGAAGGGATCATAGTTGTTAGCCAGTTTTGCTACACAGTCTGAATGTTGCCATATGCCAAACTTTGAATGTTTCACTCACAGGAAAAGCCACAACAGGTTGAATCAAAGGAAGTCACAGCATTAATAAAGCAAATGTTAATGTTACAGCCACAGATGAGAATAATGTCACAGCTCTAAATGTTGCACAGAATACCCGCATATTGAAAAGGATGATTACATAGTTCACTACAACAGAGGATTTTGTTATACATTCAAATAAATGAAATAGAAGGATAAAAACGATCAAATGTTACAAATGTTACATATGTTATCAGCATAGAGTTATCATGTTATATATCAACAGCATTATATTGAAACTCAGCGCTATTCTATACCATGGAGCTTAACATATGAAGTCTCATTGAAACATAGTGTTACATCTATACATCGATTCACATATATAAAAAATAGTTTTAAATGAATAATTTGATCACACTATACAGAATGGGCAGGATCTGAAACAAAGCGGCCGGAAGGGTAGTGGCTTCTTCATCCGCAACGGCGGAAGCCCACAACACAAGGATCGGCGATAATGGGCAAACAAACATATCGGCGAGCGGAGGAGAAACAACTAAACGTCGAAAGGAAATCCCCTTCTGCAACGTGGGAGCGAAAAGCNGGAAGCCCATAACACAAGGATCGGCGATAATGGGCAAACAAACATATCGGCGAGCGGAGGAGAAACAACTAAACGTCGAAAGGAAATCCCCTTCTGCAACGTGGGAGCGAAAAGCGGAATGGGAGACGCAACGTCGGAGCTTTAAAACATCGAAAGTCGGAAGGACATCCCCTTCCGCAACGTCAGAGTGAAAAGCGGAATAGGAGCCGCAACGTTGGAGCTTCAAAACATCAGAAGCCGGAGCGGAACGGGAGCTGCAATGGCGGAGGTATAAAGGCTTTCGGGAGCTGCAATGGTGGAAGCCAAAATAACAAAACTTCTGACTCGAAACCCAAAAGACAGCC
>LPNX010855946.1:0-34243 GCA_001517045.1 Pseudotsuga menziesii
TGAATTCTCTTCAAATTGGAGGCAAAAGAAACACAGGGAATGGAGTACCACAAATTATTTCCTTGGCCTCAACCCTTTTACCATATAGTCAGTCAAATGTGAAAGAAGGTGGCACTGATTTCATTAAACAATCATTGGGGTTTTAATGGCAATGGTAGTCTTTCCACATCACTTGTTCCTTTGCATATATCGATGGGATTCATTTCTTTCTCATTCATTCCTCAAAGAGTCTCAAGATGAAGATCTTTTGGATCTTGATGCAAAGGAAATAAATGAAAACAAAGGTATATGTCATATATATTAATCCAATGTGTGAGTGAAGATAACATGAAATGGAGTTATCAATTCATTAAAATAGGAATATAAACTTATGTAACATTTATCTACAACTTTCCTCAAAGTAGTAGCCACTACTTAGGAAGGATCGTCTGTGATACACTTAATTAAATTTTGTTGGTCATGATGGGGATTTGACTTGTAAACATTATAGATATCAAGATATAGCAAGTGCTCTTTCAAGAAGAGAAGATCATAGGATAAAACAAATATGAATTGCACTTGCCATTGCACTTATATTAGATTATAGATTGGTAATGATTTCCCTATCACGCTAGTTAGATGAAATTTGGCTACCCAAAAAGTATTTCCCATGAGATTTAGAAATTGTACATTACACAAGAAGGGTTTTAGATTCCTCTCTCATTAAAGCATCTATACAAACTTGTACCAAATGCTACAATACAAGTTACAAGTGTTGTTGGTTGGCAGCATTAGCGCCTAGTTTACAGAAAGAATGAGGTTTTTCTTAATGTTGTGGATAATGAAGCTAAGAATTTATTACGAATAATTATGCATAGAATGAACATGCAAAGTTTAATTATTAGTATGAAGGAACAGATTCTTAATGAGATCATAACTTTGTCATTATAAATAAACCTTCAAGCAATTTTATTTGCTGAAATATTAATTGCAATTCATGATTTAAGTGTCCCTTACACTACTGTTGGGTGATCGAGATTATGCATGTTGGAGACTAGTCATTATGTCTAGTGTCCTATTGATTCTTACATACACAAGAGGTGACCTCTCTTACATTATGATGAAGTCTACATCTTCGTAGTGGATAGATTGAAGGAGTTGATCAAATATAAAGGCTACCAGGTTTATCTCCCTTAAATAGAAGGACTATTACTTTCTTACCCTCATTATGTCTAGTGTCCTATTGATTCTTACATACAAAAGAGGTGACCTCTCTTACATTATGATGAAGGATACATATTCATAGTGGATAGATTGAAGGAGTTGATCATATATAAAGGCTACCAGGTTTATCTCCCTTAAATAGAAGGACTATTACTTTCTTACCCTCATATTTCTCAAGGACTCTAAAGAAAAGTCATACAATGTTGATTCCCTCAAAGAAATGTGTAATGTGGGAATGCCAAGATGGTACCTACAATGCAATTATTGTAGACTCTTCTAATCCAATTTGCAAATATGGTCTCCAAGAGTTCAAATCCACAACTAGAAACTTCAATATAAATGCCTTAAAAATAATTCTATGTGAATTACAATTTCTAGCTTTGATAATGAAGTGAAGTTTGATTATGGATTAAAATTCACATTGGAATCCCTCAAAAAGTATTTAAATCAAAATGGGGCACCAACAGATGTTGGGCATCTTCAGATTGTTTGACCAAGTGGGAAGAAGGTCGACACTTGTGTTGATTAAAATTTTTGGCTGCAAAATTGTTGAGTCCATTTAAAGTCGTTGTAGGTTGAGAAAAGATGATATGAGATGGAGATGGATCCCAAGATTTTAAAGGAAATGGAAGAAGATCAAGAGAGATAACAATAGAAACCATTGATGAGCTCTATATTAATATGGTTTCTTGGAGAGCTGTGCAACACGAACTTGATGTCTTTC
This sequence comes from Pseudotsuga menziesii, assembly GCA_001517045.1. Lineage (NCBI taxonomy): Eukaryota > Viridiplantae > Streptophyta > Pinopsida > Pinales > Pinaceae > Pseudotsuga > Pseudotsuga menziesii. The sequence continues at coordinate 1,928 of LPNX010855946.1, forward strand.
AATATCCTAGTTGTGTGCATTCCTTAGGTTGACCAGGTGATAAATAGATTCTCATCCACTTACCTCCTTTTGTACCTTTTAGAAGATCTTGATAATGATGCATTTTCTCATATTCCTGAGCATACTAACCCCTTCTAGTCTCTAATTGATAGTAACATACTAGTTTTTACTCTTATACTATTGAGCATACTTACTAATTTATACTCTTCAGACTTGAAATACATAATAGTTCTCTCTCTTATTGTTTCCTACACCACACTTTAGACTTTTAATCTACTATATATATTTTCAATCTCCTAGTAGTTAATATAAAATCTTTTATATTCTACCAGGGTTTGATTCCCTCTTCGTTAATAGAGAGGAATAATCAAATAAAGATATGAAATTAAAGTTGTCACTCTCATAAAGCAATCTAGATAGAAAATTTTCACACTTTCATACCAATGTTATGGTCTGCTAGTTCTGGTTTATGTTGCAGCTCTGCAGATACCTCTTCTATCTACTCTACAATGCCTCCAGTCTATCCTGTACCCTTGAATATTTTACTTCTTTGTACTTTTTTCAGATAAGGTACCTTCAGACCTCTTCCATCAAGATCTGTATCAGACCCCCATACGTATTCACCTTCAATTGACTTTAATCCTGACGTGACATTCACTTTTAGATCCTCGGTAGGTAAAAACTTTCCTATCCAATATAAAAGGAAGGTCCCAACACTTCATAAAAAAACATTGGTCACATTAAGTTCTGAAAGTATGGGCCTTTTTGGTTGTGAAGGCTTTTGATCCAGTATTGTCTACACTCCTGGTTGGGAAAGAATGTGTTGATGATTGGCACTGCATTTCTTCTTCATTGAGATAAATCTTGCATAGTTTTTGTACCTTTTTCTTGTACTAATTAATCTGCAGGTTGAAGGAGGCGCATTGGTGGAGAGACTCACTCTGTTGCCAAAACTTAGTTTGGTTTATTAGGGAGTAGTTACTTCTTTATGACTTCTTATCCATGTACTTTATTTACTTCTCAAATCTCATTTTATTTGTTGTGCTAATTGTTTTTCTTTGTCGTGGCAGGTAGAAGGGTGCACTAGGGTCACTGAGCAGAACTTCAACTCGTCAAATTCTTCCCAAAAACTCTCACTTGATCGGAAATAAGGCATACTTCATCATCCAGGGACTTATCTATCAAATCCAGGCATGTCTCTCAGGTTAGTTCTCTTAGCATTTTATTTTCTTTCATTGCACATCACTATTTTTACTGAAAAACCCCTTATTAGAAAGTAGAAAAATCACTGGATTTTTCCTCTGATTCCAATTTTGCTTAGAATTTGGCTTACAGTCAAATCCTACATCTAAGAAAGTGTGTTAAAATCCTTAATTCTTTGTTTCAACCTCGCCTTGGGAAACTACCATTTTTGTGTTTAAATCCCCCTAGGGTCCCAGGTTTGATCATTTGAACAAACACACTAATCCTAGATTCGATCATAAATTCCATAAGTCACCAACATCTTTAACCACCTCTACTCAAGCACTTCTTAATTTGTGGCTTATCCCTTAAATCTAACGTTTCAAGCATTCACCTTGTGTATTCTCTATTAGGGTTTGATCTGGTGACTTGCTTTAGGTCTATCCTTTCAGGAGAGGTCTGGGACTCCCCCATTGTCACTTGGGCTTCTTCAGTGGCATAAAGTGAAGGAAATCCTAACCGGCATGACAACCATCCATCTTTTGTGGGTTAGGGTTTTATAAGGTTGTGGCTTTGGTTGCTTGTCCCCTCTGCCATCCCTTATAGGATTACTCTATGGGGCAACTACAAGATCCGTGTTAATAGGGAGCACTCTTCAAACTATGCTAACTAGCTACTAAATAATTGTTTGACCATTTGAAATGCACTCCTAGGCTGGGCACTCCTCCATAATGGGCTCATACTCCAATGAGCATGGCCATTCAATAACCAACTCCCTAAAAGATACAGTGATTCATGCCTCTTTGACCAAGAGTGAAGGTGTAATGATTGACAAGTTTCTTTATTTCCCTTGCAGCACTCTCCAATGAGGCTAACCAACTTTGTATAAAGTTTCTCTCATAGAACAACACACCAGAGGTCGAGCGTTCATCCTTTTAAGTACAAATACACAATTCACATGCCATACAAGCTTGCAAAGGAATCCTCATCTGCTGACTCTAGGTGCCATTGTCTTCAGAGTATGTTACTGTGCTTGCTTACAAGCTTCCAGTCAAAGAAACTACATGGCTCAACACTGATCTTCATACTTGCACACAAAATATAAGCTATTGAAATGAGATTAAACTCAGGCAGCATTCAAATGTATTGGACATATCATTATGTCGAAAAACTAATGAGGGATTTGAATTAGAATAAGATGGAATCTATCTCAACAAGACGCTCTTAATTTGTGCCAAGATTTGCTACAGGAAATGCCTCAAGCAGTGCTGGAAATTTGCTACAGGAAATGCCTTAAGCAATGCTGGAAATATGCTACAGAAAAGTAACAGCATGCTGCCATGTTGATTTTAATGCTGTCATAAGAGCACTCAGGTTAGCCCAAACTCTAAGTCTGACAAGGATTCACTCCACTATCCTGAACCTGCATAATATCCTACCCAAGTAGCACTGAAATGGACCACCAAATGCCAATTTAGAGGCCTTATCTTGATGCCCAAACCAGCACTACAGATCTACCATGTGCTGTTTCACATTTGTTGGCTTAATTTCATGAAACTGCTGATCTGAAGGTGAATTTGGTTCTCCTAACTGTCACGCTGCCATTTTTCATCCAGCGTGCATTTGGCAAAACCTTTGTAGTAAAGTCCTTGCAGAAACCAGTCAGTACAGGATGATAAACAGCTTGTATCATGTATGTATGACAATACACCTCCATTACTCCATTCACTAGAACATAAAGCAATTATATTATCTCTAGTGAAAAAAGACAGATACCCATGTTATATGCTGCCTCAAAATCAATCACAACAAAACACTGAAAACATTGGAGTTGCAGTTCCTGTACTGCTTCCCTTTCACTAATAATCCCTACTTCAGTGAAAGTGTTGGTTATGCCTGAAAGCTGAAAGCTTATGGAAAATCCCCAAGGGCATTTGGTACACTGTCCAAATCATGTTTGCCACATGAAAACAAATCTCCCTCACTTTTATATTGCTGTGCAAGTTCCAACAGTGCCAATAAAGTTGAAACCTGACATTCTAATTGGTGACCACATTTAAAGAACCTCAATGTTTATCGATCATCGTCTCCTTGGAATGATGCTGCTGGAAACAAAACCTCCAAATATCCATAATGTGAATACATTTCTGGTGGCAACAGGATCCAAAGTCATTTTGATGTTAGTGTTGCGCAGCCAGTCATTCCAGTGATTGAGTGCTAAGAGTCATTAAAGTTTCTAGAAGCACTGTGAGTAACCACAGTACGACAGAAAATGAAACACTATGTCTATCCAAAGGAAACTACAGCCTTCCAGGGGTAACATACGCAAAAGGGATCCCATGGCAAATTTTCAAGTGTCAAACCTTACCACAAGATTTTTTCATGGATTTGCAAATTTGAACAATGACATAATGCAAAAAACAACAGTCCCAACAGTACAGGTTAAAAACCAAGAGTAGGTAGGAACCAAATCATCATGATGAGAAAATCAAGTTAATCAAAACCTGTGTTCATTCTCTGAAATTCGTGTTGCTAAATAAACTAAAGACAACATAGTTTTGAACCACTGTATTAAGATGGATAGTAATTACAATGTAATCAATATCCAAGGATTGAGTTATTGGATCATTGGATTAAGTTGCTCAATTGCAAAGTAGCTTGTGATTTGCTTTAAACATACTGCTATAATTTACTTGGATTTGTATTCAAAACAAAAGAAACAATTATGAATGTACCAAGAATATCATCAAGGTCGTAGAGGCACTTACTCTTTAATTTGTACTCATATTAATATGGAACTAAATCCTCAACAACTGATATCTAACTGTGATTTAATAAGCTAGCACTTAAGAAGGCAATCAACAAAACAACAATCACAAGCAAGGGGACCAAAAAGTATATATTACCCTCTAGCCGATGTTAGTAGCAGGGCGAAGGAGGAAGTATCATCACATCAAATTGGGAACTTACACCCAAAAGGAAGCATTTTCTCTTCTTCCTTGGACTTAGGGTTTTAGAATAAACAAAACCCAATATTATCCTAGAAAGCTAAGCTTCTTGAGTTATAACCACACTTTTCTATTTATTGAGGAGAGGGGAGGAGATGACAACTAATTGATCAAATCCAAAACCAGTTAGAAGTGACCCTTGATCTTCACAATTTGTCGAAATCCTTCGTCCCTTTGTGAACATAAAGTTTCAAGAAGGCTTTAAAAAATTTCCCACAACATTATTGTAAAGCCCAGAGCTTCTTGAGCTACTTTAACTGCATTTATCGCCAATCCATAAGACAAATTCACAACCAATCAATCTTACTTTTTTTGAGCATCAAAATTCACATGAATGTTGAGAACAAATTCAGCAGAGAGTTGCATTTATGCTGCAAGGAATCTTACCTTAGAGAGCTTCTATTCTTGGGGACTCTATTATGCTTATTATGATGGGCTTTGGCAGTGTGCCCGTACAGGAGCACTGAATTCATGATGAAAAATGACTTGTAAGTGTATTATTGATAGCTGTGTTAGTTCCGTTTCCTAACTTCAAAAGTTGTGGAAGCTTCTGCCAAGACATGCTTTCTGAGGATACCAAAGTTTCAGTGACAACATACTCAGATATTATAGGTGCTTGATCTGCATTGAGGATAGCTTCTTGATCATTCTACATATCTATATATTCTAGATTGCAGCTCTTTGTAGTCTTGTACATAATTTCTGAGTAATATATGCAGTATTTTAAAAAAACTCCATTAAGAAAATCTTGGTCTGGTCTGGAAGATCATCCCTACCCCTTACTCATATTGTTTACAAAAGGCCCTGCATGCAAGGTTATTTGACTATCAAAATTGAATTCCCAAACACTTATAGATATTCCCCAAACCCATTTTTGTGTCGTAGAGGCATTGAAACTCCTGGGACGTGTTGCTTTGAGGATTCTCAATAAGTTCCACAAGCGAACATGGGATAAAAATCCAGGGAGAAAGAGAAAGTATTATATTGAAGAGTTTAACCCTACCTACAATCAGCATCAAAAGGTGTACATAGGGGCCAATATACCTTGGAAATCCAAAATACTTGAAGAGTTTAACCCTACCTACAATCAGCATCAAAAGGCGTACATAGGGGCCAATATACCTTGGAAAGCCAAAATACTTATTGCTCAATTAAGAACTAATTCCCATCAACTTAGTTGTGAGACTGGGCTCTGGAAAAGGCCAAAAGAAACTTGGGAAGAAAGAGTGTGTATTTTATGCATCGCTGGTAAAGTGGAGATAGAAAAAACATTTCATTTTAGAGTGTGAAACCTTTCACAACAGTAGGGACAGGTATGTAAATGCCTTGACTTTGATAAATCTTGGGATGATTTATTCAACGAGGGGACCGTGGAAAAATTGGGGGCGCTATTTATCATCAAGTTGAATAGGAAAAGGATTGAATTGTAGAAAACAACATGCGAGGTGGTCTGTCCCATAGGTGAGGTGGTTTGTCCCATAGGCTATGTTATCTCCAGTGGGTAGGCTTAACTGTAGGATATCTAGAAAAAGTCGCCATCTGTACTGCAGAAAGTAGAGATAATAATAGAAATGGTAAAGAATGACATCTTTTAGATATCTCTATGATAGCAAATTAAGTTGCAAATTTTAAATTTTCCTGTAGAAGAGTGTCAAATCAATTTAGACTGTATAAAGTCATGGATGAGACTCATTGGAGGCACTAGGGACAAGTAAGATGGTTTGGGCTCTGTATAACTTCATATCATGACATTTGTTGCTTCTTTTAAGAAACTAATTCATTTGAGAGGATTAGAATGTCTGTTAAGTTAAACTTTCCAAATCATGAAACTAAGCACAATTATATTGCAACATAATATAAAAAAATAACTTTAATGCTTAAACAGGGCAATGGTCTTTCATAAGAAGGAAGAAACAAGCAGTCCGTTGAAGATGAGTAACTAGTTTCGAAAGTCATGTTGTACTGTTCCCAGAAGTGTAGGAAGATTGTGCTTGCCCATATTTTCATTTAGTGCAAGTAACAATGGTTGTGTGGCGTAGTTGCAATACTGGAGAAAACTGCATGCCTAAGATGGTGGTGCAATGCATACTTGCTATGTAGGGAAAGTAATTACCATGAGACAATTTTATGTTTCCTTCTTTCCATGCCAGAGGGAGTCATAAGCTTGATATGTGTGTTTTCAAACCTGAGGTTTTGAATCACAGTATATTAGTTGACAATTGGTTGTGTTTGCTTGGGAAGTGGACATGCACAGATGGTGGGAGTATAAGTGTCTGCTTCTATGAAAACTTGCTTTTTTTTAGACTAGCTTCCTCTTATGATGATGAGGATAATGTGCTCAGAATTAAAATTATTGGGGAACTATTAGCATCATTCAATCTGTTGCATTTGGTTTAGCAGTGGTAAGTGGAGTGTATATATTCTTCTGAAGTTTCCCAGGACTTCGTTGAATTTGACATGGATCTACACTTTCTATGAACAAATCCTAATTGAAGTGAACTACACACTTCTTGAATATCAACCCTGCATATTGCTAAGATTCACAAATTTGGGTTGTATAATGTTTTAAAACCTGGAATTGGCTTGGATTGAACCAGTTTGAATTTGCTGACTTGGTTTACTAAAAAATACATAAAATATTAAAATTTTGCATCCACAGACAAGTGGCAGGAAGAAATAAAATTGAATGATGGAATTGTAGCTACCATTATTGAGTAACCATTTCATAATGTTTCAAAACTTGATTAGGGCATGAATCAATCATAATAGCAATATTAGAGTTTGAATCAAGTATCAAGCATTTTTCAATAATTTCTTCAGAATCAGGTGAATTTAACCTCTTTTAATCTACTTTTTTTTATCTTTCCTCCCAAATAAGACTATTGTGGTTATGAATCTTAAACTTTTTGAACTCCATTTTATATCGTGCTTTACTTTTGTCCATTCGAAGAATCCAAACCTCTAAAAAGAGGACAACATGTTATTGAGGTTTTTGAAACTATCAATCATTTTTCAATCCTTTTGTTAGAATCAACTGAATTTAACCTCTTGGTCTACTGTATTATCTTTTCTCCCAAATAAGACTATTGTTACTGGTCATGAAGCTTGAGGTGTTTGAACTCCATTTTAATATTGTGCTTTGTTTTTTTCCATTCCAAGAACTCAAACCTTTGTTACTTTGGGTTTCCCTACAAGGTTCTCCTTGGGAAAAATAAATAAAGAGATATTTATCCTCATACTCCCCTAGAACCTAAAACAAGATTCCATTTGGTGAAGAATCTATTACTTTGCACAATTCTGGATGCTCACCATTGAAGAACAAAAATTAAAAAGTAAAGAGAATACCTAGCTAAGCTCTCCAACAAATGCACTTATTGTCAAAAGATATTTATGCCAGTGCTATTCAAATTACAGTTTTCTTTTCACTGTGCTTTTCCAGCTTTAGTTGGTTTATAGTTGATCATCTTGAAAACACCCTATTTTTGTTCTTATGTTGTGCTCTACAGGATTCATCTAGCAGGACCATATTAAGTCTCGCAATTTTGTTAAACTGCTCCTACATTGTAATTTGTATCAATACACGTTTATGAATATGCTTGTTATTACTTTTTCAAAATGATCTTTACCTCAGTTCATTTCAAATTTCAGGTTGGTTGAAAACGATGGCTAGTGGACATCAACTTTAATCAGGCTGCTCTGCTGATGGTGTCCTCTATGAATTTTCCAGATGACATTCAGGTAAATAAATTTTGCATGCAGATAAATGATCATACAATTCTATGTTATCTCTAGTGGGTAGGATTATCTGTAGGATATCTAGAACAAGCTGCCAACTATACTGCAGAAAGTAGAGATAATAATAGAAATGGTAAAGAATGACATCTTTTAGATATCTCTATGATAGCAAATTAAGTTGCAAATTTTAAATTTTTCTTGTAGTAGAGTTTAAAAATCAATTTAGACTGTATAGAGTCATGGATGAGACTCATTGGAGGTACTGGGGACAAGTAAGATGGTCTGGGCTCTGTATAACTTCATTTCATGACATTTGTTGCTTCTTTTAAGAAACTAATTCATTTGAGAGGATTGGAATGTCTATTAAGTCGAACTTTCCAAATCATGAAACTAAGCACAATTATATTGCAACATAATATAAAAAAAATAACTTTAATCCTTAAGCAGGGAAATGGTCCTTCACAAGCAGGAAGAAACAAACAGTCCGTTGAAGATGAGTAACTAGTTTCGAAAGTCATTTTGTAATGTTCCCAGAAGTGTACGAAGATTGTGCTTGCCCATATTTTCATTTAGTGCAAGTGACAATGGTTGTGTTACATAGTTGCAATACTGGAGAAAACTGCATGCCTAAGATAGTGGTTCAATGCATAGTTGCTATGTAGGGAAAGTAATGACCATGAGACAATTTTATGTTTCCTGCTTTAAACCCTGCATATTTCTAAGATTCACAAATCTAGGTTGTACAATGTTTTAAAACCTGGACTTATTCTCTATGGCATATTTTTACCCCCTCAACGTTAATTCATATGGTTTTAGAAGCCCTTGGAGGAAGGGATTGATCCCAAATTTCTTATCTGAAAACTACAGTAACACTGATTCCCAGTATGAGTAATTCTTGATTGAATCATATTTTATTTATTTTTTAAATTTCCCTGACTTTGATGGGTTTGAACTTGTGAATATCAATGCTTTTAAGTTCTACGTGACCTCTAGATCATAGTCTGGTGGACCACTGACATCTTGAAATGGGTATTTCTAGATTCTGAAATGCTTTGATATGGAAAATCATGTGATATACTTCATCCTGGTTGGATGAATGCTCAGGAAGCTTAATAAGTTTGTATTAGGAAAACACAAGAATCTTATAGAAAGTTTGATTCTAATTTGTAATTTTATGTTGTTTGTATGTCATGTTTTAAAATCAAATTGAGTCATGAGCTTTAAACAGACTGCTGATGAACTTAATATTTGTCAAAATAATGTGCTCCTTTTCATCCAGGAATGGTTGGATTGCTATGGGCCATATGAATTTATTGTGGATGGTGCAAATATAGGCCTTTATCAATGGAACTTTGTTGATGGCGGTTTTAGTGTTTCTCAGGTTAGTGAGAAAGTAGTCGGTTTATATCCATTTTTATATTTGCATCACACTTCATGGATTTGTATGTCATTTAGATTTAGTTGGGTATGGAAAGACATTTCAGTGCTGCTAATATATCTTACTCGTAATGCATCATTAAAGTTTTACTATCTATGCAATTTGTTTATTTCTTTACAGTTATGCTCTGTAGTCAATGTGTTGCGCCAAAGAATCCCGAAGAAGAAATGGCCTCTCATTTTATTGCACAACAAGCGTGCTATAGGAGTGCTAGCAGACAATCCTTACAATAAACAACTGATTGAGGATTGGAGAAAAGCTGGTTCTTTGTATACAACACCAAATGTATCTAATGATGACCGGTAAGATAAAAAGCATGTCTTTGACTTCTAAGTTTTTATTTTTATTTTTCATAATTAAAAAAGTGTTCGATTAGTTGGAATTTAGCTTACATAGGTACAAAAACAGGGGGAACTTGGTTTCCTTTGTTAGCTTTTTTTGGAAGGATAACCTTGTGGGGAGTCGTGGACCCAACGGATGCTTCCTCACATTCGTAGATTGTATTACTAGTAAACCTATCATTGTAGACTAGTGCACTTCACCTATTCATGACAACCTTCCTGTAGTTTTCTCCAAAAGGCACGTATTAGATTGAAAGGTTGTTAAGAATTCTCTTAGGCCGTACAACATCTTCTTTTCTATTAGACTGGTATTTTGAAGCATCTAGAATTATTCTCTATGGCATCATTTTGATCAAACCTGAGCATCACTTTCAGAGTTATTTTTAAGAAAAAGGAAGTAGATTATTTTTAGTTTTGCACTTATAGTCATTAGTCATGGGTTCTGGTTTTGGAATTGCCCTAGTGACTATTTCCACGAGGTCAATATAGGAAATAATTTGTTCCATTTTCTTCTTTCAGGCTAGGCATTTTTTCTCATTAAGTTTGTGGATTCTCCGCCATCTTGAAATTTTTGATGTTGGCCATATCTGATCTGCTTATTAATCCAAAAAATATATACTTATGACTCTATACACAATAGAAATCCCCGTGACTCTAACAATTCAACTTATAACTCCTGGGAAATATCCTCTTATAATTTGTAGAAGGATTTATAACAAAGTTTCAATTTATAATTTGTGGAGTATTTAGTTCATATCACTTAAAATCAGAGTCCAGATCACTATCACTTCTTATATCTTCAAGAATGATTATGAACTTTGTGCTCTGAGAATTTTATGGCAATAAATTATTGTGTACATTCTCAAATTTCCAATGCTGCTGGGTCAAATTTTTCAATCTTCTGCCATTTACAAGCTGTACCTTCTCAAAATTTCAATACATTGGCTTCTTCAGTCGAGTGCATGTGGGTTTCTTCCAATTGTATGGGTATGCACTGCTGCTTGGTGGAAGGTTGGCCTATTCAAACTCACCCTGTTTTAATTGATTTGACCTCCAAAATCAAATTCAAATTGACTCCTTTAATTCAACCCTTTTCTGGGTCCAATGCTGGATTGACTCAAGTGGAATGTCCCTCGCTTGATTGAGTGGATGTGCCAAACTTTGTCTTGGTATGATTTTTTCATGGGCTAATGCCGTGATAAAAGTGGTGGCTTTAAAAATTGATTCTACATTAAACAAATAAATGAAGAGACAAGACAAGTGGAACAAGAAGCATATTGATATAATATAATTTCTTGTTCATGCTGACTGATCTCTTTGTTTATTTGTTTAACATCCTTAGATGACTTGTGACAATCATATCGTTGCCATGTGCCCATTTTTGGTGAACTATTAATTTATTCCCTATGAATGGTATGCATGTTCAAGAATGTGACAAATGTCTCAATTGAATTGTATTTTTTAAGATATTGATTTCTTCCCATAAGCTTGCAGCACTTTAAGTAAGGTGTGTACACATGCATGGGTGGATGGGTGGGTACAAGCATGTGTGCTGTGTGCATGGTGTCTACTTGTGTGTGGCTTAAAATGTCTACCCAACGCAAGGTCCTAAAATTTAGGATCTCTTATCAGTTTCTCTAAATTTCAGCGCTAAATTTCGGAGATTTTTATGATGCACAATTTGTTAAGATTTATACTATCTTTACAGCACAGTTGCAGGTAGTCTATTAGAATTTCAGATGTGAGATAATTTATTTTATGCACGATGTATTATTATTACTCTTTTATAAAAACATTGTTGTTATTATTATACTATTATTTTCACAATTTTACATTTTGATAAATTCACCTAAGTTTGTATTGATCATGATATGCATGGGGGTTAGAACATGTTTCCACCAAGGACAAATATCCCAGAGGCTTATGTGAATGGATCAAGTGAAGAACATGTATTTTTACATTTGCAGGTGATGATTTGCTCCTTCCTAGAATTTTTTTTGTTGTTTCACAATAAAACACATGATTATGTGCTTTGAGAAACATATCTTAATGTAATTGTGGTGTTGCACAGTTGCAGCTGATTTTTTTGTAATATTAATAAGATGGAACTATTGTAATACATCCTATTTGTTTTTCTTCATCCACAAATTTTCTTTCTCAAAACAAATCATGTTTAAGCAACTTCTGCTGTTGCTCTGCAATCCTGAGCTTTTTCCTCTCATTCTCAACTTCTAATTGAGAATCTCGCAGCCTTGCTTCACATTAGGCCCTTGGTTTTGTCAATTGAAATGATTTTTTTGGGATTTGAACTCGTGACACCACATTAGGTGGGATTATCAGGACCTAATTGATTTTTTGAACTTGTGACAATCTAATTAGATGAGTTGATCAAGGGGATAAAAAATTATATATTGAATCAATACATTTTGGTGGGTTTTTGATCCTGGTTAACTCAGTAGGTGGGTTGTTGAGAACCTTATTTGGTTGATTTGGGTGATCCAAATCTTTTATATTGGTCAGCCTAAGCACCGAACAGATTTTCCATGAATGCAGGTGGAAGCTTGATGTTTTGAAAGGTTCCGGATAGAAACTCCATTAGTGTAAGACTGTCTAAACCCTAAGGCTTTCCATATTGGGCTGCTCAAAAGATTAGAAGATGATTGACAGTTAGCTTGAGATTCCTTTTGTGGTGGAGGCCTACTGGGTTTTTAGTTGTTGAGAGGATGCACATGTTATTTGGTTGATGTGTGTGATCCAAATCTCTTATATTGGATTGCTAAAAGAATACAAGATGACTGACACAAGCTTGAGCTTTCATTATTGTTGAAGCTTACCATGCTTTTCTTTATTGGAATGCGACACATTTGATGTTAGGGTAATAGTTTTACCAAGTGAAATCATTTTTTGGATTTTGATCGTTTGACATCATGTTAGATAGTGTGCTTATCACAACCTTAATGAGGTTTTGAACTTGTGAGAACTTGTTAAATGGGTTGTTGAAGGGGATTCAGAGTTTGTGTGGAATCTATTCTATATCTCCACCAGAAGTTGTGAACCAGCAAACCAAATTGTCAGATACCATTTTACTATGTGTTTCTTTGTAATTATTTTGTTGAGAATCATTTTCTGGATTTTGGGCTTATCATGATCTTAGCGAGGTTTTGAATTTGTGACAACTCATTAGATGGGTTGATCAAGGGGATTAATAATTTGATGTTAGGGTAATGATTTTATTGAGAATCATTTTCTCTGTTTTGAACTTTCTACATCATGTTAGATGGTGGGCTTATCACGGGTTAGGACCTGAATGAGGTTTTGAACTTGTGGCAACTCATTAGACAGGTTGATCAAGGTGATTCAAAAATTTGTGTAGCATCTCTATTCTATAATCTGGTACCATTTATATTTGAACGTACATAGACAAATAGTCAGCCTCCAGTATGTCTAAACATACACCATCAAAATGCCAGCTATCAATAAGCATGTGAAGCCTCTGTCTAGTCTAAGATTATTGGCTATTCATTATTCCATTTATTGTGGTTGGCCCTAGTGAAATGAATTCAAGGTTTGAAATGACGTTAACTTGTTATTTGTCATTTGTGTAGGTCTTACACTTTGATGGAAGCCTAGGATTTTTTTGGGAGGGTAAATTTGACATCAGGGTCTGGGTATTATTGGAGATTACTTTATTGATTTTTGAAGTTGTCTAGTATTACATGCATTTTTATATTTACATGATCTATTAGGACTCCTCTTGGAATCAAAATCACTTGGAGGCCAATGCTGGTCTCTCTTGCTTCTGGACATTTGGAAGGGATTTTGAGTTGATTAATTCTAAATAAACAATAATAATGCTTAGTTTTGCATTTTTAACACCCATCAATGTATGTGTGAGTTGTACATTTTAAAATCATCTGCTCCCCCAAAAATTAATTTTTTGAATTCAATTTTGATGTCCTTATATGGCGGATTTATCGAGCGAATATGCTTAATAACACATTGGATGATATAATGTGTAACCCAAGATTATTGGTTTATTGGGAAGGCTGCAATCTGTTGGATAATATTTTTCCAATTTTATGAAAAAACTAGTCGAGATCCCCAACTGGGATTTTTAGGCTTAAGCCATAGATTTTGTACACACAGCATAATAATATTCGATTTGTATTAATTAATACATGCAAAGAAATCTATTGTAGACAATTTTAGTCAAACTGATCTTCATTTTGTGTGAAATCATTTAGAAAATATGGATTCCTGGATGGAGGTTATTGGACTATTTGCTCATGTCCAGATCTTTTATATGCCTCTGTTGTAAATGGGATTGTTACAGCAGGTACATGATTTTCCTTAAAGAAATTTATGCATATACTCCTAGCAATTTAATGAGAGATCTTGTTAGTTTTTGTTTGGGCCCAATATATTACCAAATAACACATGCTAAAGCCTCACGATTTCACATAACTTGAACCTGCAACTTGTAATATAAACTTGACTGCCTTGACCATGCCAGGGAAGTAGGTAAGAGACCCCAATCTCTAATGCTATTAGGAATTCCATTTTTTAATAGTATGTTTGATCATTGTATAGGTGGCATGGTGTTCAATTGTAATCAGTACTGCATGAATGCAAGGGTTCAACAACACACAGCCAATGTATATATCATATTCATGTCTCTCTATAGTCATTTAATTGCAACTATTAATATATGCGATAATATTTAATCGTTATTTATCTATGTTAGACAAGTGTTCTATAGCTTCCTAATTCGACCAAAGTATTTTTGTTTCTAGGGTTGCTGATTTTTTTTTACTAACTGATGGTGTAACTCCATTCCTATGCTGAAAAATCTGCAGAGATTTGATCATTGTATAGGTGGCATGGTGTTCAATTGTATTCAGTACTGCATGAATGCAAGGGTTCAACAACACACAACTAGTGTATATATCATATTCATGTCTCTTTGTAGTCATTTATTTCATTTAATTACAACTATTAATATATGTGATAGTATTTAATTGTTATTTATCTATGTTAGACAAGTGTTCTATAGCTTCCTAATTCGACCAAAGTATTTTTGTTTCTAGGGTTGCTGATTTTTTTTTACTAACTGATGGTGTAACTCCATTCCTATGCTGAAAAATCTGCAGAGATTTGATCATTGTATAGGTGGCATGGTGTTCAATTGTAATCAGTACTGCATGAATGCAAGGGTTCAACAACACACAGCCAGTGTATATATCATATTCATGTCTCTTTGTAGTCATTTATTTCATTTAATTGCAACTATTAATATATGCGATAGTATTTAATTGTTATTTATCTATGTTAGACAAGTGTTTTATAGCTTCCTAATTCGACCAAAGTATTTTTGTTTCTAGAGTTTCTGATTTTTTTTCACTAACTGATGGTGTAACTCCATTCCTATGCTGAAAAATCTGCAGAGATTTGTAGGTATTTTCCACCACTATACATCCACAATCAGAACAATAGATTTTTGCACTTTTCTCTAGAATGCTTTCATTATAGAAAAATGAAGGTAATGATGTGTTCCTTACCTTGCATTGCCAATTATTTTGTGATTGTTTGTCGATCCTAAGATCATTATGGGAGTTGGGCATTTTCTGATAAAAGATAACATTACACAACTTTCAATTATATGATTTTACAAGACTTTCCAATTTCCTTTTAGGTTTTTATTTCAATTTTTTTTAAAGGTAGGGACTTTGCTGCTGGCATCCCTTGTTGTTGTTAGCTATTGAACATTAGAAATAATTTGTTTCATTGTTTTTCTACTTTACAACTGAGATTTTTTTATTGGATTTTGCAAGAGTGAACTCAATAACTAAGTGGGCATTGAGTATGAAGAGCCTGTTGTTGAGGCTTTGCCATTGAGTATGAAGAGCCTCATGCTGAGGTTTTCAAGCTGCTAAGTATGGGTTAATTGAAGCTACTGCGTGATCTAAGTATGGCTTAGCAGGCAAGTACAAGTGGCATGGTTTAACAATTGTAATATTTTGAAAATTCATTGATGTACTAGATGATTTTCATGTAAACTTATATGGAGACAGTTTTTGAGAAAACTCATATTTATTGTAATACTTGACATTTCATATAATATAATTTTTGTGGTTTAAACCTTATATGACTTTACTTTATATTATTCATAAGTGTTGCAACTAACTAATTAATATGACATTGCATAAATCACATGTCTATTAGATGATGATAAATAATGTATTATTTCTTTTTTTAATGTAAATTTAATATCATATTAAAAATTTATATTGATTAATAATGGACACCATTAAAATTACTAAAATATAATAACCACATAAACCGATTAAAAATGACTAAATTAGTGACCAATAAATGAGATTAATGACCAAAATTCACATATAAAATGACAACAAATTGAGAGATACGTGATGAAACAATGAGATATAAATGACCAAAAAAATGACCAAAATTCGCATACCAATGACCAAAAAAATAGTTTTGGTGGCTAATTTACGGTCTTTTATTACACGACCAAATTTGGTCATATTTTAGTTTGTTATGTGGTCATTAATTTGGTCATAAATGTGGTCATATATTTGGTCATTGATTCAAATATATGACCAAATTAATGACCAAATATATGACCAAATTAATGACCAACTGACAAGCTATAAATGACCAAAATAAAAATGACCAATTTTGGTCGCGTAATAAAAGACCGCAAATTAGCCACCAGCGATCGCCAAACCAAAAGTGGTCATTGATATGTGGATTTTGGTCATTTGTTTGGTCACTAATCTCTCATTTTCCACTAGTGCCTTCACAACTTTACCATTCATCTAAGGACTAACAATATCACACCAGAGCTTCACTAGACTGGGAGGGGTTTAAACCCAGACAGCTCTTAGACTTCCCATAGGGGTCCCTTACATTGGTCATTAATAGTAGAGAAATAAAGCATCCAAGAACTCATTACAGAAATAGTATTACACTATTACTAAGGCCATATGACTAAATACCAGTCCCATTCCTTTAGGACAGAGCATGGGTATTATACCTCTAGTAGACCATATAACAAATGTAGTTACCATTAACTAAAACAGAGACAGGAATTCACCCTTTGAAACCCATATATCAAATGCAATCATAGTTAACTAAAATCAAGCAGGGAATTCACCCTTGGTAAACCCTGTATCAAATGGAGTCACTGTTAACTTAAAACATAGCAGTGCATTCACCCTTGGCAAACCCTATGTCAAATGCAATCATGGTTAACTTAAAAAAGAGCAAGGAAATCACCCTTGGTAAACCCTATATCAAATGCAGTCATGGTTAACATAAAATACAGCAGGGGGTTTTCCCCCATTAGTATACTTCATAACCCATCCATTCATAGCCATACAAATATATAGCATGAGTGTTACACCATTATGAAGCCATAAAATCAAAGCAAGTTGTAGTCCCTTAAACCAGTGTAGGGGAATCACACCACCTCCTAAGAAACACATCCATCCATCCTAAGAACTGTTATTATCATTTTATGAACATTGGAACACACATTCATACACATGCAGATATATCCCGAGCTCAATAGATTTGTAGAAACATGAACACAGTAATGGAACCTGTTTGCAAAGAGAGCCGATTGAAGAGGGAACATCCATGTTCCACCCAACCATATATTAGGCACATATGTTCTCTATCCTCAATCACCCGTGAACTAGCTATATGTGCCGAGAGCGAAGGTGACCAACCTCAAATCTAGTTTCTCAATATGAAACCACTTCCTAGCACAAAGCATTCACCTGCAAGGGTTTCTACTTTCCTGCATGCTCCATGACGCCATTTCCTTCTTGCGTATTCCCCTCTTTATAGTTTTGATTCTAGGTGTTTTGTAGCTATAACCCATTCCCAAAGGAATCTCCATCAACCACTGTGTTTCCTCTTTTTCCAAGGCGTGCCCTGCACCATCATGGTGTTCCAACACCTAGTGTACTTCTTGAGGTTAACCCTTCTACCTTCCCCCACTCTCACACACATATTTCCCTCATTTAACATGGTTGTCCCCATAATTAATTATTTCATTCAAATAAAACATTTTGATTGCATCTGTCCTTCAAGGACCTATTGGTGGTTTCCAGAACCAACCAATCTTCAAAAAAAATAGTAAATTAAAGTATTACATGAAAATGTTTATTGGCTGGGGGATATTACATCCTCACCTCCTTATTGCAACATTATTCACAGTTTTCTTAGTCTTCTTTTATAGCTTTCAAAAATAAAATGAGGTACTTATTTCGCAAAACTTTTTCTAATTCCAAAGTCACCTCCTCCAGGCTGAGTGCTTCCATTGCACCATCACCCAAGTGATGACCCGGTTCCGAAGTATTGTTTCTTTCCTATCTAGAATTGCGTACATGTTCCACATTTTATCATGACTTTGGTGACTTGACTTGTTCCTTCTATTGGTCCATATGTTTCAGGGTGATAACTAGTGTCGAAGCTCATCTTGGTTTCTAACCCGGTAACAAAGATTTCAAAGAGTTGGATGTAACTTAACATCCCGGTAATAAATTACCATTTTTGGTACTCCACAAAGTCAAAATACTTCTTTTAGGGGATATATATGCCATATTAACAACTTTATAAGTTGACTTCATAGGAGAAAAATATCAGACTTGCTTAACTTATTCTACTACAACCATAATTGAATCATGTTGATTTTGTGTTAATGGCAAACCTGTGATGAGATCCAAGGATATTACCTCCCAGTTCCATTCAGGAATGGGAAAAATTTGTAACAAACTTGTTGGGTGTTGATGTTCGACCTTCACCTCTTGAAACCCCAAGCATTTAAATAGATAATCAACTAAATCTACCTTTATTATGGGCCAAAATAATTTCTTCCTGAGAGTTGTTATCATCTTTTGGTAACCAGGGTGTCCTACATAAGGAGATTTGAGCATCTCATTTAAAATTAACAATTTTAATCTACAACATCATGCATGTATAATCACATAAAATCAACAAGAAGATGCTAAACAAATCGAATGCTTTTTTGCATAAGCATCTTCTTTAGCTCCACAATTATCCAAATTTGATTTTAGACAACTATGGAACCGACAAGACCTGCCCACCCCACACAAGGATGGTACTCAAAGTCTTGATTGTACCGCCCCTTTGCATGCTTTCAAAGGTGTGCATCGTAAGGTATCCTATTTTTGTGAGCCTCATATCACCTGTGAATATATATGAAACAGATCTCAAGCCAACATGCTAGCTGCACCACAACATACAATTAATCCAATGTTGGGCTAGTACGTCGACTAGGTTCATCAGGCATGTATCAACCATTGCCAAGCCACAGTTGTCACTCTGTTTAAATTTTCAGTTCAATAGCCAACATTTTCCCCAAGGGCATGTTTTCATCATCTCACTTGTCATGATTCCTAAACATCAAACAATCAATAACATTGGTAATCAAATCAAAATATGAATTTGTAATTATGTTTTCCTGCAGAAATTAGATTTCGAAACCGTGAGTTCATCCACATATTGTTTGGCTCTTATAAGTGGAAGCATGTATCCCCTATCGATTTCCACTTGCTACCAAAACCTGGAAAACTACACCTAGATTAACACAATTCTAAATCATCCAAACAGTCAATAGTAATTAATAGCAAAATCTGAAATTTAGAAATATGTTCTGTTCATAAATTAAATTTCACTGTCATGAGATCATTGACCCCATCTATGAGCATTAAAAAATTGTAGGGATTTATAAGGTAGTTTGGAAGTCATCAAGGGTTTATTCTGTGCAAGTTATTATATTGAGAGTAATTTGTAATTTGAGTTATAAGGCTTTTCCCCAGTTTTGAGTTTAGGATTTTAAAGTCCTTTGAATGTTATCAAAAGATACTTCATAAAAATACATTTTTTGGTATTGTAATTTTTTTAAGCCAAATGATGGGGTCATGAAGCCCACAAACTAGATAGGTTCCACTTGATGAAAGCCTTGATGCCCTTCAAAATCCTTGAAGCCTATGCTTGCTGCTTGATGGACATTGTTGATGATAAGGAAAACTAAGTGAATGACTAGGGCAAAGACTTACAACAACTTGGGGTCATGGAACCCTTGGATATGGTTGAGTCATGAAGACCACACTCTTATTAATAAAGTCCACTTCTACTTGTACTTGGTAAGGAAACCATGGAGAAGCTATTGAAACCCTTTTCTAGGTCTATTGAACCCGTCTTGCAATATAATGAAGTGAATACCTCTTAGAGCATACAAATGGTGGTATGATGGATCTTGGAAATCCTTCTTGGAGGATTGGGTCTTGAACCCCCCCTCTCTGCTTCCCTATGCCTAACCTCCCTCTCTCTTTGTCTCTCCTCATGGCCCCCCCTCTCTCTCTCCAACATACCCTTCTCTCTATCTCTCTCTCTCCCTCCCTCTCTCTCTTTCCCATTCTCCCCATAATATTTAATAATCCCCTCTCACTCTCCCTTTCCCTTACTCAATTTACCCTTCTCTATCTCTACCTCAACTCCCTAACACCCCCCACCTTGATCTTTTTGTCTCTCTCACTCCACTTACCCCTAACACCCCCCCTCTCTCTCTTTATCTCCATCCCTAATACCCATCTCTCTCTATCCTTAACCCCCCTCCTATCCCATAGCTCTAGACACCACCCCTTGTCTCTTTCTCTCTCCTCCCTAATGCCCCTAACCGAAACCCCCCCTCTATCTTTGTGTCTTGTAATCCGACTCCTCCCTACCACCAAACACCCTCATCTCATCTCTCTCTCTCTCTATCCCTAGCCCCAACTCTCTTTTCTCTTGTCCCTACCCCCAACCCCACCACTCCTCACCCCATTACCTTACCCCCCTCTCTCTCTAATCCCCCCCCCCTCTCTCAATCTACTGCCCACCCCTCTCAATCTACCACCCTTCTCTCTTAATACTTGCCCCTCTCCACTCCTTCTCTTCCCCCGTTCCCCCTCTCTCTCCCTACCCCTTTCCCCCTCCTCTGTCTCTATATGTACTTGAAAGCACCCAAGCTACATGTTAAAATAACTCAAGTTACATGATGTTTTTCATACATGGAATGTTAATTTAAATAGGGCATGCTAATACACAATAAAATTAAAACAAAAAATATTCTACATGTATAGAGAAACAATGTCGAGCTACAAGTCTATTACTATTTTCTAGTGGTTTCAATAAGGGGTTCATAAAACTTTCCTTTGGCTATAACACTATAATTGTTTTCCAACACTAAAAAATTTTTGATAGTAAATGACATTTAAGAAACTAAATTGAAAATATAGATCCATAATTTATTTAAAAATTCAATAATTTTTTTATTTAATATACAATACTTTTTTTGCAAAAAAAAACAAAATTTAATCCAACATTTATCAGATGCTTTAAGTAGCATGCTTACACTCTTAAAACAAAATCTCTCTAACAACCTTGTATCAAAAATATATTATTTACACTATCACAAATAACAATAAGAACAATCTTCGTGTACTCTAAGAATATCACAAAAAGCAAAAAACAATTGACCTTGAGTTCATAACTTTTCAGGAAAGTTTGAGATTATTCTAACAAAGGCTCAGGAGCCTTATATGAAAAATATATCACAGTGTCCCAATAACCATCTCCCTCTCAACAAAATGCACACAAGTCTCTAAATACTTTAAAATAATTAACTATTCATATTAAAATATATATATTTTATTTACTTTATAAAATAATTGACTATTTATATTAAAAATATATAGAGAGTTTTTATTTATTTTTAATGAAATGATAGTTTTATGAAATATATCTAATAAATATCTATTAAAATACAAATATCTTTGTAAAGAAGTTATAAACTCATTTATTTACTTTATTATCATGTCATATCTTTTTATGTTTATATGATTTAATTTTTAATAAAGCTGTGCATCTAAAGAAACTATGCTTCCTATAAAAACTTGATACCATACCATATATCCAAGGAAACTATGCTTTCTATAAAACTTAGACAACATACAATACTTAAAAATGTTGGTTGACCTTTACCAGTATATATAAAACAAAATTATGTTCAAAATATTTCTATAACCATAAAATTGTGAGAATTATCTCTAAGTTTGAAAAGTGTATGTGTTTTACCATACAATAGTTAAAAATGTTGGTTGACTTTACAAGTATACATAAAACAAAATTATCTTCAAAAGATTTCTATAACAATAAAATTAAAATTGTCAAAATTATCTCTAAGTTTGAAAAGTGTACGTGTTTTACAAAATGTAGTATTTTATCAATGGATAAATTAAGTCAAATTTGGTTGAAATTTTAGTATCTGTTCATGGCTCCCTTTTTGTTAAGTTGCTCTAAAACTAGGTGTTTTGGCCATATCTCAGAATTGAGCCCTTTATATTTTTTTCCCATAATTTTTTTCCATTTGAACATTTTCAATCCTTTCAACTTGATCTACAAGTAATCAATCTTGAATTGGATGGAGTAAGGTTTGATATTACAAAGCTTTACCCATGTGTGTTTGTAAGTGGCTTGTAGACTTTTTGAAAAAGATTTTCAAACTTTTAAAGTGACCAATTTTGGCTTCTTTGTTGCACAATTCTGCTAATATGCATAGAGCCTTCTAGGCTATTCTCTTTTGTTCGTGAAAGGATTAAACCACTTTGCTCGCTATCTGAACGAAAGGTCCAAAATTAAGATAGATTGTATCTTGAGATCCCATTCTCTTTTGGGGAAATCCAAACTTTGAGTGTAATTCTTTTCTCGTTAACTATCAATCTTTGCAAATCAAATTATTTTGAAAGCAACACCACTACCAACTATATTACAAATTCCTAATTTGTGTTTATATCCGCTAGATGAGTATCATTTTGAATGCAATGTTGTACAATAATATGTTAAGATCCATTGCACTAATCAACCTAACAATCCATTCCATTGCTAAAAAAAAAATTGCTCCCTAGTGTCATATATCAATTAAATTCAGAATTGGGCCAATCTTCCTTGGAAAACTATAAATGTCGCATGAGAACCATTGAAGACTTGTAGTCATTGTCTACTTCTCCATATGAATCATTGTGAAATAAATTATACAATAGTTATCCTTGTTGCAAGTGGTATGTATAAGGGAAACCATCTTGGAATCTTCTCCCAAACTTGTTCAAGACCTAATACAACAAGTCCTTTAGAGATGTATCAATTCCAAAGACAATATCCAAGTATCTAAAAAATTGACCTTGTGCAATATTATTCTACTTAAAAAAAATGAATTTGGAAAGTTTCCTAATCAACAAATGGTTTCTTCTCCTTAATCACCCATTATCGAATGCTTTAGCATAGATGTCTATGTATATTGCATTTTTCCTTCGATAAAGGTTTGAGTGGGATTGGGGCTAGGATTAGATTGATAAACAAAAGGAAAATTATGTAATTGTACATCATTTGAAAGAAGAATGCCTTGAACCTTTGCTTACATTTGACTAGCTTCAAGAAGATAACCAAATGCATATGTGGAAATAGAATTGTCATGTAATTAAGGTGCTAAAGCTTCAATCATTTCTTGATGGATATTTGGAGTGGAATAACCTATGAAAAATGACCATGAATATAAACTCTAGTTGATGCATTTGAGAAAATACTCGAGACTACCCACTACTTGAGTAAAAAAACTTCCAAACCTTGACCAAAAGATCATATTAAGGATGGAAATTCTTTCAACCATGTTGCACCTTCATCAAAGTAAATCATCAAGAAGAGATCCTTTTCAATGGTCCCCTTACTATTTCAATGTTTTTCCATGTTTAATAAGCATGTTTAGCATGAATTGGCCCTTAATCAAACCCATTCGTACATGCTGAACAATCCTTTCAACGGTTCAATGTTGTTGGACATGAATTTAGCTCTAGGACATTATATGATATATCAAGCAATCTAATTGGGGTCTAACCTCTTATAGTGTTTCTATTTTGTTCCTTTTAGGAGTAAGTTTTATCAACCCCATATCCACTTCGTGACCCATATGGTCCATTTCTAATTTTGCATACATATGATTAGAATATCATCACCAATTATCCCCAAAGAATCATAAAAAGTTACAAGGATGCACATCTAATTTGGATAGATTTTCCCTCAACCATAACATGTAAAGCCTAAAGAATCCCAATTTTATCCAAAGTTCAAGGAATAAATTACTTCTCAAATATGGGGATTTTAATAGGCACAACCTACCTAATGAGTATTTTTTCCTCATTTCAAGTGACATCACAATCCCCTGAAACAAAGATTATTTGGAATTTCATTGGAAAGCGTTTTACTTAATCTATGCCCATATGTTTCAACTCCACAATATTTGAGAACCATTATTTTTAATTTTTCATAATCTTACTTTCCTATTAAGTACTCCAAATACATTTTAGTGACATCATGGCCTATTTCCCATGGTTAGCAATTTGGCTAGTCATTAATTCTTAAACTACCTTATTGTTATCTTGGGTTATTTTTGTGGAGCGTTAAAGGTGGTTATTGGTATTGTACTATAGATATATTTAATTTATAAATACATATTGATTTGTCTATCTTCAACTACTTCTTCCTTTGTGTGTAGTGGTATAATTCTAATTTTTTGGTAAAACAATGGAGGCTTAGATGAAATTAGTGGTTTTTCAATTTGAGAGTTACAAAACAAAGTACTTTTAAGATCATGGAGTTATACAAAATACTTTTCTTTAAATATGGAAAAGTATTATGGTTAAACTATAGGGAGTATTGTGATTGAAATTTGAGAAATATATGAAATATTTTCAAAATTGATATATAAGTCTATATAATGGAATTTTGTATTCAAAATTATTATTTGTAATGGAGTTATAATTTTTTGTACTTTATAACATTTATAACATTAATTTAAGAGGTTATAAGGGATTATAATATTATTTTATTGGTCTGAGTGAATTAAAATATTAAAGGTCTCCATTTTCTAGATTCTTAGTGATCCATGATTGGAAGGGGGTTATAGAGTTACCTCATGATATAAAAGGCATTGTAATTTTAGATGTTGTTTAAACCAAAATTCATAGAGATTTAATCTCTAAACATTACAAAATTGTAGGGAGTTGTAAGGTGTTTTGGAAGTCACAATGGGTTTATTTTGTGCAAGTTATTATATTGAGAGTAATTTGTAATTTTAATTATAATAATGTTTTCAAGTTTGGAGTTCGGGACGTTAAAGTGCTTTGAACATTATCAGAAGATACTTCAAAAAATACATTTTTTTATATTGTGTCCTAAATCCGCTAAAAAATTAATAAGGGGTTCATAGAATCTTTGTCTGTGTGCCTCGTCTATTGGTTCATGGTGGAATTTGACCTTGTGGATATTGGTTCATGGTGGTATTTTTATTTTCTAGAGAGAAACTCTCTCACATATAATGAATTAAGCACATGCACACTATTCTATAAAAACAAAAATAAAAGAATAAAAGAAATAATATTATCAATCTAAGAAGGCAAGCAAAGGAAAGCCATGATTTGAACCTCACGTAAAATTTGGTCACAAATTTGACGCATATAGCATAATACAGTCATCTACAAAATTTCTTTGGTAAAGTATTTGAATGTTTTTTGTGGCTTGTAATTATAGTCATTTGATCTGGCTCGACATTGATTAGGGGGATCAAAGGTATTTATTTGTGACACATTGTTTGGGATATGTAAATCAATTCTTTAAATCAGAATGTGAGTGAACATCAAAGATTTGTTCAATATTATGCACACTTTAACCAACATTGCACATGGAACAACAATTCAAATAAGCAAACATTCACTCAATGATGTGACCAATATTGATTATAAGTTATGCATAAAAATATTGATATTCTCAAAACTCATAATAACTTGATCAATCATGAATTGCATTTTTTCGACAAGAATCTAAAACCATACTTATTCAATGTAATCCATTATTTCGATTAACATTTTTGGAAAGTGAACAAGAGGATATTGAGCACCATCTAGCTATGAATTAGTCATATGAATTTCATGAAGGCATTATGGAGATAAATAATGAATAGGATGAAAACACTAAGCTGATAGAAAATACCAGAGATAAATAGACTAAGGCAACTAAGGATAAGTTTGAAAATGAAGGTAATTCTATAATACTTTAGGAAGAGTTGCAATTCAAGAGGAACAAATTTTGCCTAAGATATGACAAGACCAAGTTTGACTTTGTTCACATTCCTAATTAGTCCAAACTTGTGAACTTTGTGAGTATTGGATTTATTGATGATGATTTACAAAGGCATAATATTGATAACAAGTTAGATGAAAGTACGTAAAGTTGATGATCAAGATGAGTAACATGAAGAAAAGGATGATGGAAATGAAATTGATGATGATAATTTGGATGGTGTACCTAAATAGTGCCAACATTGTCACCAAGTTGGACATCGTGAATTACAATGTGTTGATATTTAGCCATTGAATATATGTGGGAAAACAAACTACCTTGCACAAAGGTGTTGGAAGTGACCAAAGATTAAGATAAAAAAAACAGTAAATTTTTTATGGTTAAGTATGTGGCATCATACTTTGGAAGCCATGTTATTATAAATGCCTTATCGATGGATTCATACATAGTTACATGGATGCTTGATCAACTAGGTTTCTTTTGTAGATAGACATGAATCTTTTGATTTAGTATTTTATTATTCAAGGCATGAACGAGGCCCACTTTATCTATTATTTTTATGGAAATCGAGTCTATAGATTCCACTCAAAGATAGTATGTGTTAGCACTCAAAATTTCTACCTAAAATTTATATATTCTTAATCCAAAAAATTAGGAATTTTTGTTAGAGGGCACTCTTATTCATTCATCTTGGCAGAAGTTTGCACTCTACAATGAAAATTAGAAAGGTTGAATATACAGTTGCTGTATAATGACATTCTCACTCTTCAACATGCTACAAAATGAGCTAAAATTCTGTAGAAAAAGGTTATTGTGGTAATAATTCAATGCCAAAGAATCAAACTCAATTATACAACAAAGGTTCTATTCTATTAGTATGGAAGAACTGCCAAATCCCATTAATTTAATGGAAGAATGTCTCTTATCACAATCAATGACCCAGTTGATTAGGAATGTGAAATGATTCATATACAATTCATCGAATGATTTATATTTCTTTTCTGAAAAAAAGGAAAAATTTTATTTCAAAAATGCAATTTAATCTCCACATCCATTTTATGTTTTGAAAAACCTTATCGAGATTTCATTCTTCACCTACCATATTGTATACTCGGTTATGGCAGCCGATAAAGGCAGAAATCCAATGCATTATTAGCCTCATTGCATGATAATCGATGTTTATCCTTGTAATACCCCTAGTTTTCCTTGTATGAATTTGAACAAGATTATGTAAATGATATAAATATGTTACTATGGCTTCCTAGTGCGAAGCTCAATGGCAAGGCTCGGCTAGTGAATCGATATGAATGTATGATGTAAATATTTTATTTGGAATTTGTGTTTGGCTTATCATGCCAATTGGAAATGGATGCAAATATTATGTGCATAAATAATAAAATGGTCCAAGAATGGATTTGTAAATTGCACCAAAGAGGCTAGGATCCCACTAGAGGGGAAGAGGAAAGAGGGGCAATGGAAGACCAAATCCTGGATTTCATGTGTCAAAACTAGAAATCACCCAAAATTATGTCATGTTCCTTGAATAAGCCAATTATCTCATTTTTTGACTATTTTACAATCATTGAATGCATGTGTTGGGTTGGCGGAAAAAGTCATGTCATGTTGTTATTGAAGTATGGGACTGACTACGCTTTTGTGACAATTTTTTTAGTTGTCAGAAGTCAGTCTGTAACTTCCAGGAGTCCTTCCTTCTACTGTCACAAGTTATCCTAACTGTCTTGTCAACATTTTCTCATACCTATTGGAATCAATCCTCACTCGCACACACTCTCAAGAAGATCTACACTACTCAGAGCTCTGTATTGTTGTTCATGACTTGCATAATCCAAAAAAATTGAACTTAGGGACATAGATGCAAATTTGGAAGGAAAAATCGATGGTTGTAGGCGATCCAAGAGGTTGGGAGAGTTAGGGAGCCTTTCCCATTGTTTTATCCTACTAGTGGATGATTAAGAATCCATGAATTGAGGCTATAGGTGGTTTTTTAGCATCCTTAGTAGGTTAGTCTTCTTATGTGCACAAATAAGGAGCACTCAACAAGATGGATATCCAAAGAGAACTGTTGATGAGTGAAGGGGATTCATGATCCAAGTAGGGTGTTTATTAAAGACCACATATAATCAACAATTGAAGAAGTAGAGATGCTACATCCTCATGCTACTAATTTGAATTATTTTAAAGAATTTTGTGTCTAGCTGAGCACCATCAAACTAATTGTGAATTAGTTTCCCCAAATTATAATGAAGTTCATGTTATTGAAGAATCATTTCAAGAAGAATAGCAACTTGTTTTTAATTATGATCATCATTCTTGACAAGAAACAAAGGTTGTTATGATCCACCTATATATGATGAGTATAATGATCTTGATGATGATAAATTACTTGGGAATCTAGCGGCATTTTCTTTTACTGAAGATTCCTATTAGCAATGTCAAGAAAACAATCATATCATTGTTAATGACAGTTAAGCCATATATGATGAGTATGAAAAATATTTAAAGCAGCATATTTCTTTTCCAACTTGCACAAAAATTTGCAGAAACTAACATGTTTATGATAGTTATGCATCTTATTCATCAGAATATGATGAGGTATCAGATTAGTTCACAAATATTTCTTTGCCCTCAACAGTTGAATACAAGTTTCAAGAAATCGGTGAATTCACATTTGGCATTCTTGAAATAGAATATAAATAGACATTAGAGGAAATTTGGGGTCTAAAATGGGCCTCGTAAGGAAAATAATAATAAAAAGCCACATCACACTACAAATATGCCATGTCAGATTAAATCTAATGAAAATTTAATGAAAGTCAACCTAAATCGTCTCATTAATGGTAGTTGCCAACTATATTGAGTTAACGTAGAGTTAAGAGATATTGATTAAAAATATTAATGAAATATTTAGATTCTTGTGCACACATAATAAATGACATGAAACTTTTGAATTTTATATTATTATTTTTTTAAATGAATAGACCACTACTTTTTATATATTTAATAAATGTAAAACTCAAATATATTTATTTATAATAAAAAATATAATTATAATAGTATTAAAAAAAAAATCACTATTATTTTTTAATATAAAAAATATTACATCACATAAAATAAAAAACAATAAATTATGTATATTCATATTATTTTTTGTATTAATATAAAAAAAATTATGGTTTAATGGGTAGGTAGGTAAGAGAGAGAAAAAGTAAAATCAAATTTTATTATAATTCTATAGAGTGGATTCACCTAAGCATTAAAAAAAATTAATGGAGATTAGTAGATATTGGTTAGTAAAATTTAAAATTTGTTTTTATTTTTTAACTATAAAACTCTAACTTTAAATCTTAAAGCTACTCTGGATGAAGTCTGAAGATCAATTTCCAGACTAAAGGTAGGAGTCCATAATTTGTGTTGATGCCCAGAAGAGTTTTTCGATAGTACTGAGTTCTCGAATATCCTCATTCGACATAGAAATTGTGATCTTGTCAAGATCATTTATGCATTTCAATTCAAGGGTTATTATAGAAGATATTGAGGTTTATTGCACAGGAAGAGATAGTAGGGTTCTAGGTGCTAATTTTCATTTACCTTAATAGGAAATATAGAACATCATCTTTTTCGCTTGGAATATCTCACAGAAAACTTTGAAACTTTTTCATTACCTAGTTGTTTGCTAGCATAAATGGACTAGATGGTCTTCTGGTGCTAACATCTCCACCACTGCCCATATGACAGAAGATCATTTTATTACAGAATCCTGTATAAATGCTTTTCCTGAGTAGAAAACAAATTTTCATCATCTTTTGCTGGATACTGCTCACTATCACTCTATCCATTTTTGTTATCATGATTGATTTCATCTACAGGATACTCATCATCATTCTGTAGACTTGTTCATTATGTTCTTGTTCTTGTTCATATGTATTTTCTTCGAGTTGATCATTGCAATAAGTAGTGTCTTCATTTTTATTCTGTCATTTCTCTCGATTTTTGTAAGATTGATAAATCTATATCTCTTCATATCTACGTTTATTCTTTATATCTTCTTGATATTCATCAACCTCCACAAACACATTTTGAATTTCAGAAACAGATCTATTCCCATCATTGCTTTGACTGTCAGAAGCAGATTTATTTCCATCGTTGCTTTGATCTAAATTAGAGGATGACGAATAAGGGATATCAGGATAAACATGAAACAAGGGCATAGACTTCTTACGAAACTTGTCCTAAATCCATGGTAATTCCTCTGAATTCCCTTGATTCGATTCATCGGACTCTGCAATGACAACATCGACTAATTCTTGTCCTATTTCTACTCTATAATATATATTTAAACAAAGTTTCTCTAATTATTCTTGACCACGGTCTACAGAATCAGAGGTGATTGTTGGCGAGGAGCTCCTAATCTTGTAGCTAGAGATAAATAATGTTAAGGTGATAAATTTATCTGTTAGCAGATTCCCTCTTTGGTGGTTTTCTTACTACAAATTTTTCTTTCCTTTTCGCTGGTTTTCTTATCTTTACAGTATATTTTTTTTTATATATTTTTTGTTCCTTATATATATTAGCTTTCAAATGAAAATACATGGTCGACATATTATTCATTTGTTACAAACGTTACAAGATCTCCCTCATACTCGACACTATTATTCTTGCCCGACTTAATATCGACAAATGTTACAATATAATGTTACAAGATCTCCCCCATATTGGGATGTAGAACGCCTCTCGGTGCAATAACTTGTATACAATTGGTGACATCATTTAGTAAATGTTTGCTTATTTGAATAGTTGTTCCATGTGCAATGTCGATTAAAATGTGTGAAATACTGAACAAGTCTTTAATGTCCATTGCCATCTTGACATAAAGAATTGATTTTAGTATCCAAAACAATGTGTCACAAATAGATACCTTGAATCCCACTATTTAATGTCAAGACAGATCATCTCACTCTAATTATAAGACACAAAGGACATTCAAAGACTTCACCAAAGAAATATTGCAGATGACCTTATAATGCAAGATGCATCAAATTTGTGACCAAAATTTTTGTGAAGTTCAAATAGTTGTTTTCCTTTGCTTGTCTTCTAGATTGATTGTATTCTTTCTTTTATTCGTGTACTTGTCCTCTTTATGGAATCATGTTCACATGCTCGATTCATTATATGCAAGAGAGTTTGTTTCCAAAAAAAAGTAATACCATGCACAAGTAACCATAAGGCCAAATTCCACTATGCACCAATAGATGAAGCACACACACAAATACTCTACAACCCCCTTATTCAATTTCTAGGATGTTTAAGATACAATATTAAAAATTTTATTTTTATTAATTATTTGCTTATAACATTCTAAGCACTTTAAACTCCCAAATTCAAAATTGTAGAAATGTTTGACTCGAATTACAAATTACTCTCAATATACTAAACTTGCAGAGCCTAAACTCCTTCTAACTTCCAAAACACCTTATAACTCATACAATTTTGCAATAAAAATATTATATTCTTTAAATTTTTATTTCAATAACATCTAAAATTACAATGTCTTTTATATCAAAATATTATTTCAATAACCCCCTTTGGAAATATTAAGAATCTAAAATATGGAGACCTTCATTATTTTAATTCACAGTGACCAATAAACACTTTGTTATAATTCTTTGTGTCCTTTTAAATTAATGCAATAATTATTATAAATACAAAAAATTATAACTCCAATACAAATTTGAAATACAAAACCTTCCATTATAGACTTAAAAAATCAATTTCAAAATATTTCATATATTCTTGAACTTTCAATCACAATACGTGGTGCTATAGTTTAACAATTATATAGTTTAAAATTTCAAATCACATTACTCACTATTGTCTATAATACATTTTCAAATTTAAACAAAGTATTTTGTATAACTCAAAGATTAAAAGTACTTTGTGCTATAATTCTCAAATTAAAAATGCAATACTTAGTGTAATTTGGCCATAATACATTTTCAAATTCAAACATAGCATTTTGTATAAATCCAAGATATTAAAAGTACTTTATTCTATAATTGTCAAATTGAAAATGCAATTTTTTTACCGAGCTGCATGGATGCACCCTTAATAACAACTCATCAATTTAAGATTAGTCCCACCACTCAAGTATAACCAATGCTTGATATGCAATTTCCTAGCAATTATAAGTAATATGTGAGTTTTAAGATTGTAAGGTTTCTAGTGTCTTTAATATTAGGTTTCTATTTAGTTTTCTATATAGTTTAAATATAGTTTAAAATTTCAAATCACATTACTCACTATTGTCTATAATACATTTTCAAATTTAAACAAAGTATTTTGTATAACTCAAAGATTAAAAGTACTTTGT
>LPNX010855946.1:46091-59329 GCA_001517045.1 Pseudotsuga menziesii
TTTACTAGTATATATAAAACAAAATTATGTTTAAAAGATTTCTATAACCATAAAATTGTAAGAATTATCTCTAAGTTTGAAAAGTGTATGTGTTTTGCCATACAATACTTAAAAATGTTGGTTGACTTTACCAGTATACATAAAACAAAATTATGTTCAAAAGATTTCTATAACCATAAAATTATAATTGTCACAATTATCTCTAAGTTTGAAAAGTGTACTAGTTTTTCAAAATGTATGATTTTATCAATGGATAAATTAAGTCAAACTTGGTTGAAATTTTAGTATCTGTCATAAAGATTTGAATATTGACAAAGCAGCAATGACCAATTATGATGATTATTGTTTTCCAAACAAGCACATTCATCCAAACAAAAATGAAAGCAAACAAAAAAATTGATATTTTTTCATTCAAAGAAAATTAAAACAAAAGGATTTTACAGCAGGTACTACAATTAGCATATAAGCTAGTTGGAGTTGATTCCATTATTGAGCAATAAAGATACAGATACTATTCAAAAATGTTTTTCAATTGTTTTAAGAAAGGGTTTGCACAGCTCTTGACAGAAAGCTTCATCCGAGGTGTACCGTTTGTCTCTGTGAATCAACGTAATTTAAGGATCATTATATGACATAGACTTAGCACAAAATGGACAAGAGAGCAACCTAGTTTGGTATTGTATCAATTTTCAACGAGACAGGGATAGTCAAGACTGGAGAAAGGTCTCTAAAAAAGGAATTGATGAAACAATTTTGCAATGACATACAAAATGATGAAGATGTCTAAATGAATAGAAAGAAGTCAATTACAGAAATTGTTTCAATAGGATTTGTACAACACTTGAGAAAAAGCTGTATCCCAACTGTACCATTTGCCTTGGAAACTTGTTTTAACAAAGGGTTTGCCCAGCACTCGAGAAAAAGCTTCATCCCAGCTGTACATTTACCTTGGAAATGTTCGAATAAAGGGTTTGCACAGCCCTAGAGATGGTGAGAAAGCTTTGTTTCAGCTGTTCGTTGATGTGAAGGGAGAAGGGCTTCCAAAAAAAATGGATGAGCTGCGAGTATTTTCCAGTTACATACAAAATGGTGGAGATCTCTAAATGAATACAAAGAAGTCAATTAGAGCAATACCTACCATTATTAACAAAGAGCACTGATCTCCATCGGGGAAAGGGTTGTTCGAACAAGGCAGGTCCCACAGTATAGCTCATTCTCCCTTATTCCTCTATCACTCTTAAATTGAGGGCATTAAACTCCAAGCAAAGGTCATTCCAGAGTAAGTAGAACACAGTCGGTTCCGGCGTCAAGCAGAGCATAGCGTTGTAGAAGTAGTTCTAAATCCATATCTTATCCAGTCCAACTTCTTCCTCTGTCACATACAAACAGAAGAAAATGTCTGAATATTTCAGATTCATAAGCCATGCCACGCGCGCGTCTCTATTGAACAGATCGAGTAAGCGCGCCGAAGCTTTTGTCAGTTCCAACGGACAGGTTTGGCGCGTCGAGTGAAGAAAAAGGCGGGATATAAACTTTCTAAGAAAGACCAGAATTGACGTTTCTAGATTAAAAAATGCATACATAAATATAAATGTGGGAGTGTTGTATTTGAAGATGTTTATGCATGTGACAGTTTTTTGTTTTGTTTTCTTATGGAGTGTTGTATTTGAAGTTTTTTTTATGCATGTGACAGTTTTTTGTTTTGTTTTGTTTTGTTTATGTTATGTTATGTTATGTTATGGTTAGTTATTATTAAAATTTTGTAAATACTATGATATTGCTTGATTTGTTTTAGAAAATGAAAATGAATAGGTTACAATAAACTATATTATTGGTTTATATGTTATTTGTAAGTTTTAGTGTTAGGATGTTTTATTGTTTTAGTTTATTTTTGAAATAGTTTACAACATTTTGGTTCTTGCAAAAATTATATGTTGTTGTGTGTGTGTTTTTTTTAATTGTTTTATATTTAGTTTCTATATTTTATCATACATTATTGAGCCAAGATGTGATTGTTTTAGTTTTTTTAGACAGAAAGTGCTAGATTGATATTTATATAAAACAATGGTGTAACCACTGAAATAGTACGAGAGAGTACATAGATTCCCTTGAAACCGTATATGTAACAACTGAAACGGTACCATGGAGTGCATAGATTCCCTTCAGAAGAGGTATTCAAAATTCAAAAATCTATAGCCCTTATAGAGTTTGGGTTGTTACCTCTAGTGCCCATATAGTTCAACATAGAGAGACAAAGAAAAACTTCTAGATACATGTTGTGCACAACTAAACTTATATAGATAAACCAAAAAACAAACTTCCTATGAGAACTTGAATCAATTTGTCGTCTCATCATGGCAAGAAGAAGAACCCACGAACACAACAACTTCCAATTTCCCCACATTCAGTTCCAGCTTTTCATATTTTATTTCCAAGTCTTCTAGCATCCATGTCAGTGCCTGTTTGGTTAGGGAGATAGAATGGAGAAATTCCTTTCTTAGTTGAACCATATCCCTCTCAATTATTTTCAGATGATGCCCTCCCTCATTATCCATCCTATTGAGGTATCAATTCATCCTTTTGATCCTCTTCCTTATGTTCCTGATATCAGATTCAATGGACTAGACTGGTGCAGAAGATGTCGTGGACTCTGAGGACATTTCCATTTTGGTGAGGACAACCTAAATAACAATAATATTAGTGAAATCCTTGCTAGTGCAGACGAACTAGAGTTGGAGTCTGCGGGCATTGCGATAGCCCTGAATTATAACCTTACCACCCTTCGCAATCATTGCTCCCAAATTTCTTGGACGATCTTCCACAGAATTCACGCACAGGAGATGGGACATGGTGCATTCATAAACTGGTCACTGCCTTGGACACGACCGGGAGCCGTACTCCCCCATTAAGACTTGGGCCTAGTTTGCATGTGTGAACCCACGCACCCACCTTAGCCTAGTAGATTCACCACGAGTTGAGGAGCTTAGAACCATGCACCACGTGGGAGGAGCATGTCGCGAGCCCCAAGGACCATAAGCCCTGGTCCTATAGGATTTGGAAAAAAGTTCTAGAATCATTCTTCACTGGGATTCCTTTGCCGAGGGTAGGCGCTCTATTTGCGGCATGATCTGCTTTACCATTGAGTTTCCTTAGGACATGGAAGAAACCAATTTTACAAAAAGAGTTAGATAGACTTTGAATTTTCTTGATCAGCTGTCGGATCTTAATCTGAGACAAGAATGAGTTGTCAAAGAGAGATTGGATTATTAATCTTGAATATATGAGCACTATCAACTCATTAACACCCTGGTTTCTAGCTAGAAGGAGGCCTTTCCGGAGGGCCAGTGCTTTCGCTACATTGTTTGTTTCACATCCTAGACCCTAAGAGTAAGTCGTTTCCATTTTTCCATCCAGGGTGATGAGAACCCCTTCCCCCCTACTGCCCCTTGTGATTGTTTTATTATTTGAAGTACCCCTCCTTATATAGGCAAGTAGATCCAACATTCTCTATATTGGCCTTGAACACAAGGGAATACATGTTTTCTAACCATGTCAATTTTGGGTGAAAATGAGGCTTTGAAAAATATCTAAATGGTGTAACTTAACCTAGAGGAAAGCAGGTGGCTTCTCCACTAGTTATGGCACCATTGGCATTCGCAAGGTAGATTCTTACATAAATCTTATTGCATTCCAAGAAAATTTTCAATTATCCCCAAGAATGATCCTTTTCTAGTGAAAGGGGCTACAAAGACAATGGAAAAGTCAATCTAAACTCATGTTTTACTATTTATACTTGCTAGGAAATTGCATATCAAGCATTTGTTACACTTGAGTGGTGGGACTTATCTTAAGTTGATGAGTTGTTATTAAGAACCAACCAACCAAATACCTTGGTCTTCAAGAAGGGTAATATTTTGTGTTATTACAACATGTCTTACACATGGTTTTAACATCATGGCTCCATTTTTGTTAAGTTGCTCTAAAACTAGGTGTTTTGGTCATATCTTAGAATTGAGCTCTTTATATTTTTTTCCCATAATATTTTTCCATTTGAACATTTTCAATCCTTTCAACTTGATATACAAGTAAATAATCTTGAATTGGACGGAGTAAGGTTTGATATTACAAAGCTTTACCCATGTCTGTTTGTAAGTGGCTTGTAGCCTTTTTGAAAAATATTTTCAAATTTCCAAAGTGACCAATTTTGGCTTCTTTGTTGCACAATTCTGCTAATATGCATAGAGCCTTCTAGGCTATTCTCTTTTGTTCATGAAAGAATTAAACCACTTTGTTCGCTATCTGAACGAAAGGTCCAAAATTAAGATAGATTGTATCTTGAGATCCCATTCTCTTTTTGGGAAATCCAAACTTTAAGTGTAGTTCTTTTCTCATTAACTATCAATCTTTGCAATTCAAATTTTTTTGAAAGCAACACCACTACCAACTATATTACAAATTCCTAATTTATGTTTATATCCGCTAGATGTGTATCATTTTGAATGCAATGGTGTACAATAATATGTTAAGATCCATTGCACTAATCACCCTAACAATCCATTCCATTCCTAAAAAAAAATTGTTCCCTAGTGTCATATATCAATTAAATTGAGAATTGGGCCAACCTTCCTTGGAAAACTAT
This sequence comes from Pseudotsuga menziesii, assembly GCA_001517045.1. Lineage (NCBI taxonomy): Eukaryota > Viridiplantae > Streptophyta > Pinopsida > Pinales > Pinaceae > Pseudotsuga > Pseudotsuga menziesii. The sequence continues at coordinate 50,731 of LPNX010855946.1, forward strand.
AAATGTCGCATGAAAACCATTGAAGACTTCTAGTCATTGTCTACTTCTCCATATGAATGATTGTCAAATAAATTATACAATAGTTATCCTTCTTGCAAGTGGTATGTATAAGGGAAACCATCTTGGAATCTTCTCCCAAACTTGTTCAAGACCTAATACCACAAGTCCTTTAGAGATGTATCAATTCCAAAGACAATATCCAAGTATCTAAAAAATTGACCTTATGCAATATTCTTCTACTTAAAAAAATCAATTTGGAAAGTTTCCTAATCAACAAACTGTGTCTTCTCCTTAATCACCCATTATCAAATTCTTTATCATAGATGGCTATGTATATTTCATTTTTCCTTCGATAGAGGTTTGAGTGGGATTGGGGCTAATATTAGATTGATAAACAAAAGGAAAATTATGTAATTGTACATCATTTGAAAGAAGAATGCCTTGAACCTTTGCTTACATTTGAGTAGCTTCAAGAAGATAACCAAATGCATATGTGGAAATATAATTGTCATGTAATCAAGCTGCTAAAGCTTGAATCATTTCTTGATGGATATTTGGAGTGGAATCACCTATGAAAAATGACCATGAATATAAACTCTGGTTGATGAATTTGAGAAAATACTCGAGACTACCCACTACTTGAGTAAAAAAAACTTCCAAACCTTGACCAAAAGATAATATTAAGGATGGAAATTCTTTCAACCATGTTGCACCTTCATCAAAGTAAATCATCATGAAGAGATCATTTTCAATGGTACCCTTAGTGTTTCAATGTTTTTCCATGTTTAATAAGCATGTTTAGCATGAATTGACCCTTAATAAAACCCATTCGTCCATGTTGAACAATCCTTTCAACGGTTAAATGTTGTTGGATAGGAATTTAGCTTGTTTTAACCTAAAGAATCCCAATTTTATCCGAAGTTCAAGGAAGAAATTACTTCTCAAATATGGGGATTTTAGTAGGCACAACCTACCTAATGAGTATATTTTCCTCATTTCAAGTGACATCACAATCCCCTCAAACAAGGATTCTTTGGAATTTCATTCGAAAATGTTTTACTTATTCTATGCCCATATGTTTCAACTCCACAATATTTGAGAACCATGATTTTTAAGTTTTCATAATCTTACTTTCCTATTAAGTACTCCAAATAGATTTAAGTGACATCGTCGCCTATTTGCCATGGTTAGCAATTTGGCTAGTCATTAATTCTTAAACCACCTTATTGTTCTCTTGGGTTAGTTTTGTTGAGCGTTAAAGGTGGTTATTGGATATTGTACTATAGATATATTTAATTTCTAAATACATATTGATTTGTCTATCTTCAACTACTTCTTCCTTTGCATGTAGCGGTATAATTCAAATTTTTTGGTAAAACAATGGAAGCTTAGATGAAATTAGTGGTTTTTCAATTTGAGAGTTACAAAACAAAGCACTTTTAAGATCATGGAGTTATACGAAATACTTTTCTTTAAATTTGGAAAAGTATTATGGTTAAACTATAGGGAGTATTGTGATTGAAATTTGAGAAATATATGAAATATTCTCGAAATTGATATATAATTCTATATAATGGAATTTTATATTCAAAATAATTATTTGTAATGGAGTTATAATTTTTTGTAGTTTATAACATTTCTAACATTAGTTTAAGAGGTTATAAGGGATTATAATATTTTTTTATTAGTCGGAGTGATTTAAAATATTAAAGGTCTCCATTTTCTAGATTCTTAGTGATCCATGATTGGAAGGGGGTTATAGAGTTACCTCATGATATAAAAGGCATTGTAATTTTAGATGTTATTTAAACCAAAATTCATAGAGATTTAATCTCTGAACATTACAAAATTGTAGGGAGTTGTAAGGTGGTTTGGAAGTCACAATCGGTTTATTTTGTGCAAGTTATTATATTGAGAGTAATTTGTAATTTTAATTATAATAATGTTTTCAAGTTTGGAGTTTGGGACTTTAAAGTGCTTTGAACATTATTAGAAGATACTTCAAAAAATACATTTTTTTATATTGTGTCCTAAATCCTCCAAAAATTTAATAAGGGGGTCGTAGAATCTTTGTGTGTGTGCCTCGTCCATTAGAGGAAATTTCAACTCAAAATGGGCCTTTTAACTCTAATTCAAATTCCATGCCATCATGTGTTATCCAATGAAATTGCTTTAAATTTGAAATACTGTATATGTCTTAAACACCTTATTTATAAATTTGGGAGTAGGCATCATAAACAAAACTATTTTTTTTTTTTTGTATTTTTGACATATCTCCCCATGTTTTTACTCAAGTTTCAATCGAGAGAGCTCGTTGGATGTAGAATTAAATTCCGCATTCAACGAGTACCCACTCGCCATACTTTTGGAGGACCCTGCTACCCCAAAAAAAAGAAATACCAGAAAAACTGTGATGATTATGTCATCATCACGTTTTTCAGGTATTTCTTATTTTTCAAGTAGCGGGGTCAGTCGAAAGTATATTCCTCCAAAATTAATAAATATTATTTTATTATTTTATTATTTTTTTTAGGAGGCCCATTTTGAGTTGAAATTTCCTCTAATGTATTGGTTCATGGTGGAATTTGACCTTGTGGATATTGGTGCATGGTGGTATTTTTATTTTCTAGAGAGAAACTCTGTGACGTATAATGAATCAAGCACATGCACACTATTCTATAAAAACAAAAATACAAGAATAAAAGAAATAATATTATCAATCTAAGAAGGAAAGCAAAGGAAAGCCACGATTTGAACCTCAAGGAAAATTTGGTCACAAATTTTGATGCATATTGCATAATACGGTCATCTACAAATTTTCTTTGGTAAAGTCTTTGAATGTTTTTTGTGGCTTGTAATTAGAGTCATTTGATTTGGTGTGACATTGAATAGGGAGATCAAAGGTATTTATTTGTGACACATTGTTTTGGATATGTAAATCAATTCTTTAAATTAGGATGTGAGTGAACATCAAAGATTTGTTCAATATTATGCACACTTTAATCAACATTGCACATGGAACAACAATTCAAATAAGAAAACATTCACTCAATGATGTGACCAATATTGTCTATAAGTTATGCATAAAAATATTGATATTCTCAAAACTCATAAGAACTTGATAAATAATGAATTGCATTTTTTCGACAAGATTTAAAACCATACTTCTTCAACGTAATCCATTATTTCGATTAACATTTTTTGAAAGTAAACAAGGGGATATTGAGCACCATCTAGCTATGAATTAGTCATATGAATTTGATGAAGGCATTATGGAGATAAATAATCAATAGGATGAAAACACTAAGCTGATAGAAAATAGCATGGATAAATAGACTAAGGCAGCTAAGGATAAGTTTGAAAATGAAGGTAATTCTATAATACTTTAGGAAGATTTGTAATTCAAGAGGAACAAATTTTGCCTAAGATATGGCAAGACCGAGTTTGACTTTGTTCACATTCCTAATTAGTCCAAACTTGTGAAATTTGTGAGTATTGGATTTCTTGATGATGATTTGCAAAGGCATATTATTGATAACAAGTTAGATGAAAGTACCTAAACTTGATGATCAATATGAGTAACATGAAGAAAAGGATGATGGAAATGAAATTGATGATGATAATTTGGATGGTGTACCTAAATAGTGCCAACATTGTCACCAATTTGGACATCGTGAATTATAATGTGTTGATATTTAGCCATTGAATATATGTGGGAAAACAAACCACCTTGCACAAAGGTGTTGGAAGCGACCAAAGATTAAAATAAAAAAAAGAGAGTAAATTTTGGATGGTTAAGTATGTGGCATCATACTTTGGAAGCCATGTTATTATAAAGGCCTTATCGATGGATTCATACATAGTTACATGGATGCTTGATCAACTAGGTTTCTTTTGTAGATGGACATGAATATTTTGATTTAGGATTTGATTATTTAAGGCATGAACGAGGCCCACTTTATCTATTATTTTCAGTTGGAAATCGAGTCTATAGATTCCACTCAAATATAGTATGTGTTAGCACTCAAAATTTATACCTAAAATTTCTATGTTCTTAATCCAAAAAAATTAGGAATTTTTGTTAGAGGGCACTCTTATTCATTCATCTTGGAAGAATTTTTCATTCTACAATGAATATTAGAAATGTTGAATATAAAGGTGCTGTATAATGACATTCTCACTCTTCAACATGCTACAAAATGAGCTACATTTCTGTAGAAAAAGGTTATTGTGGTAATAATTCAATGCTAAAGAATCAAACTCAATTATAAAACAAAGGTTCAATTCTATTAGTATGGAAGCACTACAGAATCCCATTAATTTAATATACGTGTGTCTCTTATCACAATCAATGACCCAGTTGATTTGAATGTGAAATGATTCATATACAATTCAACGAATGATTTATATTTCTTTTGTGAAAAAAGGAAAAATTTTATTTCAAAAATTCAATTTAATCTCCACATCCATTTTATGTTTTGAAACACCTTATCAAGATTTCATTCTTCAGCTACCATATTCTATACTCAGTTATGACACCCCATAAAGGCAGAAATCCAGTGCATTATTAGCCTCATGGAATGATACTCGATGTTTATCCTTGTAATACCCCTAGTTTTTCCTTGTATGAATTTGAACAAAATTATGTAAATGATATAAATATGTTACTATGGCTTCCTAGTGCGAAGCTCAATGGCAAGGCTCGGCTAGTGAATGGATATGCATGCATGATGTAAATATTTTATTTGGAATTTGTGTTTGGCTTATCATGCAAAATGGAAATGGATGCAAATATTATGTGCATAAATAATAAAATGGTACAAGAATGGATTTGTAAATTGAAACAAACTGGCTATGATTCCACCAGAGGGGAAGAGGAAAGAGGGGCCATGGGAGACTAAATCCTTTCTTCCATGTGTCAACACTAGAAATCACCCAAAATTATGTCATGTGCCTTGAATAATCCAATTATCTCATTTTTTTTACTATTTTACAATCATTCAATGCATGTGTTGGGTATGTGGAAAAATTCATCTCATGTTGTTATTGAAGTATGGGACTGACTACGCTTTTGTGATAGTTTTTTCAGCTGTCAGAAGTCAGTCTGTAGCTTCCAAGAGTCCTTCCTTCTACTATCACAAGTTATGCTAATTGTCTTTCCACCATTTTCTCATACCTATTGGAGTCAATCCTCACTCACACACACTCTCAAGAAGATCTACACTACTCAAAGCTCTATATTGTTGTTCATGACTTGCATAACCCAAAAAAATTGAACTTAGGGACATAGATGCAAATTTGGAAGGGAAAACCGATGGTTGTAGGCGAGCTAAGAGGTTGGGAGAGTTAGGGAGCCTTTCCCATTATTTGCCCCTGCTAGTGGATGCTTAAGAATCCATGAATTGACGCTATAGGTGCTTATTTAGCATCCTTAGTAGGTTATTCTTCTTCTGTGCACAAAGAAGGAGAACTCAACAAGATGGATATCCAAAGAGAACTATTGATCAGTGAAGGGGATTCATGATCCAACTAGGGTGTTATGTGGGGAAGGTATTATGGAAGCCAAGGTACGAGAGTTGAGTGAGAGCCATGTAGATATTTGAATGATATTTTTCCTACGCATAGAGAATATATCATGTTTTGGGACAAGAGAGATAATCCTGTAGGTGTTTCCTTCATCCTAGTGGCCTCTGAATGTTAAAGAAAATAGGTTAGCGTAGTTCCTACGGATGGTGGAAAATCGCTCTTACACAACTAGTTTCTTGGATCTGGGTTTTTTAAATATAATTATTCTTATTTATTTGAATGTGAAATGATTTTAAATTATATAAATAATGTTTATTCTTGCATATGCATGATCGTTGTGTGTGGGATGTATTATTTTCCACTATGTATGGTTACTTATTTTCTGCACACGTATTTTATCTGTATGAATTCGTAATATGGGGGTTGGAGTGAAATTGGAGGCCCCGAATCTATGTAGTGTTCCCCCTCGATACTCAAATTGGGTAAGGGGGACGTTATAATCCTGAATGCAAACAAAAGTTTAAGATCTTTGTTGTTATAAGTTCTTTCAATATCTTCAAGCATATAACAAGCAATAAACGTAGGTTTTTCCAAATATTTGATTGTTACCAGGCCATGCTTAGTGGATTAATTATCAGAGTATCTCATGAATCAATATCCCACATTTCTCTTTTGTCTATAGAAGGTGAGAGGTGGTTTATACAGAAGCAGTAAAAGACACATTGATTATTCTCATCATTTTCTGGTTCTTATATTTTGGAATTGAATTCCAACTAAACCATAAGAAATATTCCAAAATTGTTAAAAACCCCTTTGGTAATGTGGTGATTTATCTTAATTGAGGGAAATTTTAAAAATTTTGCAATGGTCTCGGAGAAATTAGGGTCCATACAAGATGATATTTAGCAAAAAAATATTGCAATCATTTTTTAAACACCGAGTCATCATCTAAATGTCTCAAGATCATAGATTTCAAATAATTTTACTTGAACTATCCTTAATTTCCTCCAAGAAATCATTGATGATTTCTATCTTTAGTTTATTATCAAAAGTTTATTCCACAAAGCTTGTAACATCTTGAGTCTTTTAATTTTTATAAATTGGATAATTTGAATGTAGAAGGGAGTGGAATCTCTTCCTCTTAGAGAGATGTAGGGGGTCATAAAGAGCAATATTCCTATGTGTATATCTTCTCTAGAATCCAATACAACAATGAATTTTCATGTTCAATAGTCATTTTCACATTGGTTAGATTGTGTATTTCTTCTGCTTTGTTTGTATTTATTTTATTTAAATGCAAAAAAGTTATTGTAGTGCATTAATGATTCTTCATAATTCAAATCTAATAAAATTTATGATTCCATTTCTATTGCCTAAGTTGGCAAGTTGCTTTAAGTGAAAGATTTATATCTTCTAAACAATGTTTAAAGCACGTTTAAAGATCAAAATATCTTCTTGTGAATGTTAAGCTAACTTTACTTTGCATTCAAATTCCTTCTTCTTTTCTTTGTTTTATATTTGGTTTGATTTCTGAGTAAGATGCCAAGGAATTGTGAGACTTTACCTTTTTTGATAGATACCATTAAGCTTTAAATACAATATATTTTACTACCTTGTGGCATTGACCTACCTTTCAAAACTAAAAAACTCTCACAATAGTGTTATCCCAAGCTAAAGGTGTGCTAAACTTTCCCTTCAAGTAGTCAAATGACAACTTTTAGTGCTAACATCTTTTGTTGTCATTTCTAGGGATGAAATTGAAGATTTCCGCTCCGAGAATGACGATGATTAGATATGAATTTGATGGTGATATTCATACACAAATTTGACTGGAGATATTTCACCTAGAGGCTCCATGGCCAAAGAATCCACTGGAAAATTCACTAGTTCATAATGAAGAACTTATCCAAGCTAAGATCACAAGACAACATGCTAGCTACACCAAAACATCCAATTAATCCAATGTCGGGATAGTACACCCACTAGGCTCATCAGGCATGTATCAACCATTTCCAAGCCACACTTGTCACTCTGTTTAAATTTTTAGTTCAATAGCCAACATTTTCCCCAAGGGCATGTTTTCATCATCTCACGTGTCATGATTCCTAAACATCAAACAATCAGTAACATTGGTAATCGAATTAAAATATGAATTTGTAATTATGTTTTCCTGCAAGAATTAGATTTCACAACTATGAGGTCATCCACATATTGTTTGGCTCTTATAAGTGGAAGCACGTATCCCCTATCAATTTCCACTTGTTGCCAAAACTTGGACAACCACACCTAGATTAACACAACTCTAAATCAATCAAAAAGTCAATAGTAATTAATAGCGAAATCTGAAATTTAGAAATATGTTTTGTTCATAAATTAAATTTCACTGTCATAAGATCCTTGACTCCATCTATGAGCATTACAAAATTGTAGGTAGTTATAATGTAGTTTGGAAGTCACAAGGGGTTTATTGTGTGCAAGTTATTATATTGAGAGTAATTTGTAATTTGAGTTATAAGGCTCTTTCCCAGTTTGGAGTTTGGGATTTTAAGGTGCTTTGAACGTTATCAAAAGATACTTCATAAAAATACATTTTTTGGTATTGTACATTTTTTAATCCAAATGATGGGGTCATGAAGCCCACAAACTCGATAGGTTCCACTTGATGAAGACCTTGATGCCCTTCAAAATCCTTGAAGCCTCTCCTTGTTGCTTGATGGACATTGTTGATGATATGGAAAGCTAAATGAATGACTAGGGAAAAGACTTAGAACAACTTGGGGTCATAGAACCCTTGGATATGGTTGAGTCATGAAGACCACACTGTTATTAATAAAGTCCACTTCTACTTGTACTTGGTAAGGAAACCATGGAGAAGCTATTAAAACACTTTTCGAAGTCTATTGAACCCTTCTTGCAATATAATGAAGTGAATACCTCTTAGAACATACAAATGGTGGTATGCTAGATCTTCAAAATCCTTCTTGGAGGATTGGGTCTTGAACCCGCCCTCTCTGTCTCCCTACGCCTAACCTCCCTCTCTATTTGTCTCTCCTCATGCCCCCCCCCCCCCCCC
>LPNX010855946.1:60078-83045 GCA_001517045.1 Pseudotsuga menziesii
GGTGTGCATCTAAAGAAACCATGCTTCCTATAAAAACTTGATACCCATACCACGCTTTCTATAAAACTTAGACACATACAATACTTAAAAATGTTGGTTGACCTTTACCAGTATATATAGAACAAAATTATGTTCAAAAGATTTCTATAACCATAAAATTGTTAGAATTATCTCTAAGTTTGAAAAGTGTATGTGTTTTACCATAAAATACTTAAAAATGTTGGTTGACTTTACGAGTATACATAAAAAAAATTATGTTCAAAAGATTTCTATAACCATAAAATTATAATTGTGAGAATTATCTCTAAGTATGAAAAGTGTACGTGTTTTTCAAAATGTAGTATTTTATCAATGGATAAATTAAGTCAAATTTGGTTGAAATTTTAGTATCTGTCATAAATATTTGAATATTGACAAAGCAGTAATGACCAATTATGATCATTATTGTTTTCCAAACAAGCACATTCATTCAAACAAAAATGAAAGCAAACAAAAAAACTGACATTTTTTCATTCAAAGAAAATTAAAACCAAAGGATTTTATAATAGGTAGTACAATTAGCATATAAGCTAGTTGGAGTTGATTCCGTTATAGAGCAATAAAGATACAGATACTGTTCAAAAATGTTTTTCAATAAAGGGTTTGCACAGCTCTTGATAGAAAGCTTCATCCGAGCTGTACCGTTTCTCTCTATGAATCAACGTAATTTAAGGATCATTATATGACATAGACTTAGCACAAAATCGACAAGAGAGCAAGCTAGTTTGGTATTGTATCAATTGTGAACGAGACAGGGATAGTCAAGACAGGAGAAAGGTTACTGAAAAGAGGAATTGATGAAACAATTTTGCAATGACATACAAAATGATGAACATGTCTAAATGAATACAAAGAAGTCAATTACAGAAATTGTTTCAATAGGATTTGTACAACACTTAAGAAAAAGCTGTATCCCAACTGTACCATTTGCCTTGGAAACTTGTTTTAACAAAGGGTTTTCCCAGCACTCGAGAAAAAGTTTCATCCTAGCTGTATGTTTACCTTGGAAATGTTCCAATAAAGGGTTTGCATAGCCCTAGAAATGCTGAGAAAGCTTTGTTTCAGCTGTTCACTGTTCGTGAAGGGAGAAGGGCTTCCAAAAAAATGGATGAGCTGCGAGTATTTTCCAGTTACATACAAAATGGTGGAGATCTCTAAATGAATACAAAGAATTCAATTAGAGCAATACCTACCATTATTAACAAAGAGCACTGATCTCCATCGGGGAAAAGGTTGTTCGAACAAGGCAGGTCCCACAGCATAGCTCATTCTCCCTTATTCCTCTATCACTCTTAAATTAACGGCATAAAACTCCAGGCAAAGGTCATTCCAGAGTAAGTAAAACACAGTCGGTTCCGGCGTCGAGCAGAGCATAGCGTTGTAGAAGTAGTTCCAAATCCATATCTTATCCAGTCCAACTTCTTCCTCTGTCACATACAAACAGAAGAAAATGTCTGAATATTTCAGATTCATAACCCCATGCCGCGCGCGCGTCTCTATTGAACAGATAGAGTAAGCGCGACGAAGCTTTATCAGTTCCAATGGACAGGATTGGCGCGTCGAGTGAAGAAAAAGGCGAGATATAAACTTTGTAAGAAAGACCAGAATTGTGGTTTTCATGAGAAAGACCAGAATTAAGGTTTCTAATTTAAAAAATGCATACATAAATATAAATGTGGGAGTGTTGTATTTGAAGTTGTTTATGCATGTGACAGTTTTTTGTTTTGTTTTGTTATGGAGTGTTGTATTTGAAGTTTTTTAATGCAGGTGACAGTTTTTTTGCTTTGTTATGTTATGTTATGTTATGGTTAGTTATTATTAAATTTTTATAAATACTATGATATTGCTTGATTTGTTTTAGAAAATAAAAATGAATAGGTAATCTTATGATGTTTTTAAACCAGGGTTACAATAAACTATATTATTGGTTTATATGTTATTTATAAGTTTTAGTGTTAGGATGTTTTATTGTTTTAGTTTATTTTTGAAATAGTTTACAACAACATTTTGGTTCTTGCAAAATTTATATGTTGTTGCGTGTGTGTTTTTTTTAATTGTTTTATATTTAGTTTCTATATTTTATCATACATTATTGAGCCAAGATGTGATTGTTTTATTTTTTTTAGACATAAATGGCTAGATTGATATTTATATAAAACAGTGGTGTAACCATTGAAATAGTACCACAAAGTACATAGATTCCCTTGAAACAGTATATGTAACCACTAAAACAGTACCACGGGGTGCATAGATGCCCTTCAGAAGCGGCATTCAAAATTCAAAAAACTACAACCCTTATAGAGTTTGGGTTGTTACCTCTAGTGCCCATATAGTTCAACATAGAGAGACAAAGAAAAACTTCTGGATACATGTTGTGCACAACTAAACTTATACAGATAAACCAAAAAACAAACGGGGTTATGCACAATCATGGACTCCTTTAAAGACACTTTAGATGCCACATAATACTGGAATAAATGGGAAACTCTCACTTTAGGTGACAATTAGGCGTACTTTGCTAACTTATTTGAAGATGAAGTAAAAAGAGAAAAGATAGGTAATTGAATCAGCTTTCATAATATATAGCATTTATGCAGAAAAAATGTGTGTAAATGATTATAAAATTAGTTTCCGTGAAAGTGGGTTTTCAAATTTTCAGCACATCTTAACATATATGTATATATGTTTGTGCAGGTGCAGCAATATATAAGGTAAATGATGTCCATTTGGGATAAAATCTTGCAGACATATAAATGACATATGTGCAACACTATTTATTCGAAATTTTTCATGAATTATTTTTTTTATTATTAATTATTGAATTTAGAAAAGCTTGAAATTAAAACCTTATGTGCTGGTGCAACACTTTAGGGGAAAAAATTAATGAAATCCTTGATTTCTAATTATAAGATCGTAGAGATCAAGCTTGATCTCGTCTAGTGCACCATATAGTTTTTTTGGGAAATGGTGATGGAAATCAAAAGTTATATAACAAACAATCGATGTATGTATTTTTGAAAACTCATGTGTGTCATTTAGAAAAATAATTATAAATAAATAAAACATAGTTTTGAAGGAAAAAATTACATATTCAGAATTGTTATTTCGTACTCTACAATATCCTACATTTTCATAAAAAAATATTGTGTATGTCATATCAAAACACGCCATCTAAACTGAGCATATTGATAGAGTTCTAAAAGACAAGCAATAGCCCTAGTTGATTTGTCCTAGCCAATAGATTTGGTATTCCGAAGCTTCTTCCAAACCTAATGCCAAACCTTAATCCCACCAATTATTTAAATTTTAAAATAATGCATATGCGATATAACGCATATGCGATATAACTTATCCATATTGCATATGTGTTATAGCTTAGCGATATGAATAAGCTATATCGCATATGCGTTATATCGCATATGCGATATAACGCATATGTGATATCAATAAGCTATAATGCATATGCAATCTAATGCATATGTGATATAGATTATTCATATCGCATATGCTATAATGCATATGTGTAAATTATGTTGTGATGACATGAGTACCACTTGAACTTGTAGGGAATAATTAGACTATTCCTTTTTTGGATTCATAACTTTCACCTACAGACCGTGTTTGATAAAAACAAACCATTGTTGGAAAGATATTGATATGTATAATTCACTAAGGGAAATAAAGACGTATGTTCTCCACATCTAAGCCTTAAAATTTCACTACTTTGATCCTCCAAGGAAGGATTTACCATTAGGGTATGTTAATACAATTGTTAGGTTCTAACCAAAACTAACCCTTGTATGTCTCATGTTAAATATTATCAATTCTATAGAATCAATTTAACGTCATATGGTAACTATGTAAAATCATTTTGGATAGTCTTCACAATACAATTAATTTAAATGCGTGTGCGACTTTTATAAATTGATTTTCCTTCCTACTTTTGTGTCCCTTTAGTTGCCTAGTTGAATAACAATTTTATGTATTATTTATCATGTGTAACATCAATTAGATCAAATATTTTTTTTGATATTCTCACTTTATTGAAAAGGTTTATTGTGCTCAAAACTCGACTAAAATTAAAATCACACTCAACTAAGGTGTTTGATAGAATTATGTTGAGAGTTAATTTATGTGGCATGGCTTCTAGATTCACAATGTCACTAGATACTTGGAAGTTGTATGGGTGGTGGGTTCCCACTATAGCTTACTTCATGGAAGTTCTCTAATGTTGCTATCATAATTGAACTAGGTAAAATCTAATGGTGCTATAGGTAAATTTTAACTAATTTGTTTTTATCCTAACGCATCATTGTTCATCACCCTCATCCTCATCATCATCACCACCCTAATCTTCATCATCATCATAATCACCCTCATCCTCATCATCATCATCATCATCATAGTCATCCTCCTCCTCCTCCTCATCGTCATCATTGTTCATCATCATTGTCATCACCATCACCCTCATCGGCTTCATCATTATCATCATCACCCTCATCCTCATCAGCTTCATCGTCACCCTCATCCTCCTCCTCCTCATCATCATCATGACCCTTATCCTCATTAGCATCATCATGGTCATCATCATCTTCATCATCATCCTCATCATCATCATCATCGACACTGTCATCCTCATCAGCATCATCATGGTCATCATGGTCATCATCATCATCATCATCATCCTCATCCTCATCATCATCATCATCATCACCCTCATCCTCATTACCGTCATCATCGTAATCATCGTCATCATCATCATCATCGGCAGCAGCAGCAGCATCATCACCATCATCATCCTCATCCTCATCCTCATCATCATCATTGTCAACCTCATCATCATCATCACCCTCATCCTCATCATCATCATCATCACCCTTATCCTAATCATCATCATCATGGTCATCATCATCATCAGTAGTAGCAGCATCACCCTCATCCTCATCCACATTTTCATCATCATCATCATGGTAATCACCCTCATCCTCATCAGCCTCATCATGGCCATCCTCATCCTCATCCTCATCATCATCATCATCACCGTCATCATCCTCATCCTCATCCTCATCATCATCATCGTCAACCTCATCATCATCATCGTCATCATCATGGTCATCCTCACCATCACCCTCATCCTCATCGTCATCATCATGGTCATCATCATCATCATTATCATCATCATCACCCTCATCTTCCTCCTCATCGTCATCATCCTCATCCATCATCATCCGCATCATCATCATCATCACCCTCATCCTCATCAGCTTCATCATGGTCATCATCATCATAGTCATCATCCTCCTCCTCATCACCCTCATCCTCATCATCATCACCATGGTCATCATCATCATCATCATCATCATCATCATCATCATCATCATTCATCACCCTCATCCTCACCATCATCATCATCTTCATCGACACCCTCATCCTCATCATCATCATCATGGTCATCATCATCATCATCATCATCATCATCTTCATCGACACCCTCATCCTCATCATCATCATCATATTCATCATCCTCCTCATCATCACCATCATCCTCATCATCCTCATCATCATCAACCTCGATCCTCCTCATCATCATTTATCACCCTCTCCTTCGTCCTCATCATCATCATCATGGTCATCATCATCATCATCATCATCATCATCATAATCATGGTCATCATCATCATCACCCTCATTCTAATCATCATCATCATAGTCATCATCCTCCTCGTCATCACCCTCATCCTCATCATCATCATCATCATCGTCGTCATCATCATCATCATCGTCTTCATCGACACCCTCATCCTCAACATCATCAGCATCCTCATCATCCTCATCATCATCATCATAATCCTCATCCTCATCATCATCATCATCACCACCATCCTCGTCTTCATCATCATCATCATCACCATCCTCGTCATCATCATCATCATCATCACCCTCATCCTCATCATCATCATCACCCTCATCCTCCTCCTCCTCCTCCTCATCCTCATCCTCATCCTCATCGTCTTCATCAACACCCTCATCCTCAACATCATCAACATCCTCATCATCATCATCATCATCATCATCATCATCATAATCCTCATCCTCATCATCATCATCATCATCACCCTCATCTTCATCATCATCATCATGGTCATCATCATCCTCATCATCATCATCATCACCCTCATCCTCATCATCATCATCATAGTCATCATCCTCCTCATCATCACCATCATTGTTCACAGTCATCTTCATCATCACCATCATCCTCATCATCATCACCATCCTCGTCATCATCACCGTCATCATCACCATCCTCATCATCATCACCATCCTCGTCATCATCATAATCATCATCCTCATCCTCACCATCATTGTTCATCAGCCTCATCCTCACCATCATCAACACCCTCATCCTCATCATCATCGACACCCTCACCCTCATCCTCAACATCACCATCCTCGTCATCATCGTCATCATCATCATCATCCCCCACCCTCATCATCACCACCACCCTCATCCTCGTCATCATCATCATGGTTATCATCACCATCGTCATCATCATCATTATCCTCATCCTTATCATCATCCTCATCGTCATCCTCATCATCATTATCCATCAGCCTCATCCTCACCATCATCAACACCCTCATCCTCATCATCATCGACACCCTCACCCTCATCCTCATTGACACCCTCATCCTCATCATCATATACACCCTCACCCTCATCCTCATTGACACCCTCACCCTCATACTCATCATCATCATGCTCATGGACACCCTCAATGTTCATCACCCTCATCCTCATCATATCTAGATAAATGTAAATTGCACATTTTCATTGAGCACTAAATCGCATATGCGATATATCGCATATGCGATATATCGCATATGCGATATATCTCATATGCGCTAAATCACATATGCGATATATCGGCAATGTGTTATGGAAAACATGTAAAAACCTGCCCGTTCATTAAAAATATGGAATTCAATATTGCATATGCGATATATTGGAGGTGCGTTATATCGCATATGCGATATGTGTTTTACAGAAAATGTAGGGTGGCGTCCTGTTGGCCACCTTTAACATATCAAAAGACAAAATTCATCTGAACCCGCACACAGAGAACTGTTCGACATGCAATTTTTTATCATTACTTACATAATTCCATAGTTTTCTATAGGTTTGGGCGGATTTCAATGGAGAATGTACGTAATAGAGGACGAAAGTCAGCAAGGAAGGTGCTTACATCGAAAGAAGCAGAAAATAAAAGACAAAAAAAAAGGGAAGATTCAAGAAATCGTCGGCATTCATTACATGAGCAAATAGTTCCCATTCCCCCTCAAGAGATACCTGATGTAGAGGCTAAGGAAGATAATGCAACATTAAAAGAAGCTAGTTATATGGAAGTTGATATTATTCATCCATTAGTAGAGGGAAAATCTTGTGAAGAGTTCAATAATTATGTTACTCCTGATGTAAATGTGACTGAGCAACAACCATGTTCGGTGGTTCAATCTCCTAATCAAAGTTGTGAGCCGGTAGTGGATGTAAACGTCACTCCAGCATTTCAAATGGCAAGAAATTTTGCATCAAAACGAAAGAGAACTCCTAAACGAATACAAGTGGACGAGAGTGGATTGACTTCCATGGAAGGTAAGGTGGCTAAATGCACTATCCTTCGTCATTCTTCTCAAATAATGAAACAATATTTTGATAACAAATCCAAAGCCGGTAAATGTCAACTGTTTTTAGCTTTGCTTAAATCTAGAAATATGGCAATTGTTAGAATAAATTTAGGCATAACAAAAATGAAGAATATGGAATCAAGTAATCACATTGTTAAATCTCTTGTTGCTGCATTCACATCGATTGGTAAAAAACTCATTCAAAAGACTGTAATGTGGCTCGTCGTGTATTGGCTGAATCAATTGTATGTAGATCCACAAGACAATGTTGTTTACTTCAATGCACATCAAAAATTGTTCCTTTACATCCAAAGACACTTAAAAAATATTCAGTAAGAAGAGACAACCTTGATGTAGAGGGACAAATGGAAACATTATGGGCGTTTAGTGGTAGGTTTCCCCGCAAAGACATGAAGTTAGTTGAAGCAGTGAAGGGCCTAGTGCAAACGTTTTCGTATGATAAAACTAGGCCTTCTTCTAACATGAAGAATGTGTTAAAACATTGTAGGGGTTCTAGAAACATCGAACCTCATGTTAAGCATTATCTTAACATGACACAAACTCAACTGTTCGAGATGTTTAAAGTTTCCCACATAGAGCTAAGGCTCGGGAAAAGTTCTTTTGAAAAATGCAAGCCTTGGTATGTTAGAATGAATACCATCTGGAACACTTGTTGTTGTAGATACCACATAGATTTTGACCTATATTACCATATATTTTCACATATACGTCATTTTTTGCACCCTAACCATGTGCAGGAATGCTCAAGTACAGTACCGCCATTGTCATCCACAGATTTCATCCATAGCATCATGTGTCCAAGGCAAGCTAGGAAGACACATTACTTAAAACAATGTGTAGACGGTTCTTGCAACAATTATGGTGGGCTATCCTTATGGTCTGATTGCATCCATGAAAGTGAAGATCAAGCATTCGGGAATGCAATTGTCGAGAATCAAAACTATCAGTATGAGACATATCAGCTAAATGATGGGAAAGAAAGCAGAAAGATTAAATTGGTGAGTTCACAGGTTAATTGTTGAATATTGACAAATTAATATTCATGTAAACATTTTTTTATGTGGTTTATTGACATATTAATATTCATGTACCAGGTGTGAGTATGTGATTTTATTCCAGAGTTTCATGGAAAGATCCAGTAGTACATTCAACATGTCGATATGGCACGGTGGCAAGATGAGCAATTCAGAATATGTTGGGACACCTTCCCTCTCAGAACAATACTAGCAGTGGTTGAATTTGCGGAAAATTACACCCTACAACCACAAAATGAAATTCAAAGTCAATACTATCACTTAGACAAGGTGAGCATAATGGTGCATATCACGTATCGACATGGGCAGGATAGCAATGAAGAGAAACGTGTGATACTAAAAGAAAGTCACTTCTACATAAGTGACGACCAGACCCATGACATCCATTACATGCAACATTGCTTTAAATTATTCTATGATCACATGATAGCTATGGATATACCATTTTATTGTCATTTCATTTGGTCAAATGGTTGTACTGGACAGTTCAAGAATGCACGTGTATTTGAATGGTTGTGTTTGTTGCACATAAAATACAAGGTGCCACATGTATGGAACTACTTTGAAACTGGTCATGGAAAAGGAGAGCATGATGGTGCTGGTACATGCATTAAAACTACCCTTCGAAGGGAAGAGATGAAGTTTACAGGTGCTTGGCTTTGAGACGTTGCATCCATAGTCCAATGGTGTGCATCTATCATTGGAGAACAAGAAACAAGGAAATACTTAGTGCGAATAATATTTTGGGAGGTTACAAATTTGGATCGATCACAAACACCTTGGGTGAACACAGTGCATGGAACTCAACAGTTCCATTCAATTAGAATCTCACACAACTCGGCCCTACAAATTTGGACAATATTGAAGGCTTGCTTTTGTAGTTCCTATAGCATTGGTGAATGGGGTGATTGCGAGCATACTGATACCATTGATACATGGGATCGAGTGAAACTTGGCACCAATTTCAACGAGGGTAATGAAATAGACCATTTGGAAGATGATCAGAAACATATTTCTAGAGACTATGATCACATATCGGATCTCATACAAGGAGGTACATGAGTAGTACCTAAATAAGAAAATGCATTTATGTACATTGTTTACTCGACCTTTGTAGAATTTAATTTATTTAGAAATTAGAAATGCAAGACCTTATTTACAAAATTTATTGTTAACTCGACCTATTTCCTTTCACAGGTCAGATATATGCAGTGGTTTCCCCAAAAAATAATGAATTGGGTTCTGACTATTGGTTGGCACGTTGCTTAAAGGGGAAACAAACCCTTCTAGAACCTGTTACAGATGATGAAAATATTGAATTCCAAAATGGCTCGATGGTTATAAAAGGGGAGTACTTGACACTTGCAGCACAATCGAAAAGGAAGGGTGGGTATGTATATCAGGATTATAGACCAGGAGCTATTGTATACAACTTCACCAACCTAGTAGTTGGTATAAACATCAAGCTCCGCACACTTGATCACAAAAATAGGTCACATGTACGATACTTGCTACCTCATATAGAGCACGAAATATTGATGGACACCATTGGCACAAGAGATGTTCTAGATGGCCTACTTGTATGAGTGCATTGTCAGGTGCGTTATTTAACCTTTTTAAAAGTGAATTCTGAAGCACAATTTCCATTATTTAGCCTTCCTGTATTACCAATGTAATAAACCTGTGATTGACATATACCATTCATATACATAATATTATTCAAAGGATACTCAACACTATAAACACGATTGTACAATCTTGGGTGAGTTATCTATAAACCATGTTTGCACATTTTCATTGGATTCTCTTTTATTTCTTATGATGTTACTAATGTCTAGAATTTCGTGTGCCTAGGATACAAACACCATCTACGGCACATTGGAGGCGCTAAGAATGGTGTCTTTAGACACCACCAAATATAGTTCAGAAAATAACAAGCTCTCGAGTTGTTGAAATTTACATTTCTTGATGTTTTAAGTTTAATATACATAAAATTACATTGCCATGTACAAATCAGAATCCAAGTAGAGGCTTTCATACTTGCATGCACCAATTACGGTCAAGACAAGGTATGAGATGGAACTAGAAACACATGAGATCACCAATACTAGGCTTTCATGAGTCACCAAGTTTCATGCTCCAACTAGGGTCAAGACAAGGTATGATATGTCCAACTAGGGTTTCGTGAGCAATCATGCAATTTAGGAGAGAGAACTAGAAACACATGATCACCAATACTTGCATGCACCAACTAGGCTTTCATGAGTCACTGATTTGCATGCTCTAATTAGGATCAAGACAAGGTATGAGATGTCCAACTAGGGTTTGGTGAGAAATCATGCAAGTTAGGAGAGGGAACTAGAAACACATGATCACCAATACTTGCATGCACACCAACTAGGCTTTCATGAGTCACCAAGTTGCATGCTCCAACTAGGGTCAAGACAAGTTATGAGATGTCCAGCTAGGGTTTGGTGAGAAATCATGCAAGTTAGGAGAGTGAACTACAAACACATGATTACCAATACTTCCATGCACCAACTAGGCTTTCATGATTCAGCAAATTGTGCATGCTCCAATTAGGGTCAAGACAAGGTATGACATGTCCAACTAGGGTTTGGTACGTAATCATGCAAGTTATGAGATGTGCTTTATGAGATGGAAAAAGGTATGAGATGTGCTTTTATTATGATTGTTAGTGCCATTGGTAGGAAAAAGAGAACTCAAAATCATCATAAAGTAATTATTTGTACCTGGTCATATGGGGGATTTGGCTAGCGATGAACTTAGTTCTTCATTCTACTTGAGGAAAAAAGCATTATTTTGTTCAAGAATTAATCTCTTTTTCAAGCATTGTCTCATAAAGTACACTAAACACATGTACATCTAATTCTTTTCCCATGGTAGCTTACATATAAAAGTCATGGGTTTCCTTGATGGTGCATATCAAAGTGATCTGAATTTTAGTATCACAAAGCATCTTAATTTTCTTTGATATGCATGTCAGTAAGTACAAAGTTGGAACTAGCATTGGAACTGGAAAGGTATGATATTTCCAACTAGGTTTTGTTGAGCAATCATGCAAGTTAGGAGAGTGAACTACAAACACATGATCACCAATACTTGCATGCAGCAACTAGGATTTCATGAGTCACCAAGTTGCACATGCGGACAACTAGGGTCAAGACAATGGATAAGATGTCCAACTAGGGTTTGGTGATCAATCATGCAAGTTAGGAGAGTGAACTACAAACACATGATCACCAATACTTGCATGCACCAACTAGGATTTCATGAGTCACCAAGTTGCATGCTGCAACTAGGGTCAAGACAAGGTATGAGATGTCAAACTAGGGTTTGGTGAGCAATCATGCAAGTTAGGAGAGTGAGCTATAAACACATGATCACCAATACTTGCATGCAGCAACTAGGATTTCATGAGTCACCAAGTTGCACATGCTCCAAATAGGGTAAAGACAAGGTATGAGATGTCCAACTAGGGTTTGGTGAGAAATCATGCAAGTTACGAGATTGAACTAGAAACACATGGTCACCAATACTTGCATGCACCAACTAGGGTTTCATGAGTCACTAAATTGTGTAGGCTCCAACTAGGGTCAAGACAAGGTATGAGATGTCCAACTAGGGTTTGGTGAGCAATCATGCAAGTTAGGAGAGTGAGCTATAAACACATGATCACCAATACTTGCATGCAGCAACTAGGATTTCATGAGTCACCAAGTTGCACATGATCCAAATAGGGTAAAGACAAGGTATGAGATGTCCAACTAGGGTTTGGTGAGCAATCATGCAAGTTAGGAGATTGAACTACAAACACATGGTCACCAATACTTGCATGCACCAACTAGGGTTTCATGAGTCACTAAGTTGTGTAGGCTCCAACTAGGGTCAAGACAAGGTATGAGATGTCCAACTAGGGTTTGGTGAGCAATCATGCAAGTTAGGAGAGTGAAATACAAACAAATGATCACCAATACTTGCATGCACCAACTAGGGTTTCATGAGTCACCAAGTTGTGCATGCTCCAATTAGGGTCAAGACAAGTTATGGGATGTCCAACTAGGGTTTGGTGGGAAATCATGCAAGTTAGGAGAGTCAACTACAAACACATGATCACCAATACTTGCATGCACCAACTAGGCTTTCATGAGTCACCAAGTTGCATGCTCCAACTAGGGTCAAGACAAGGTATGAGATGTCCAACTAGGGTTTGGTGAGCAATCATGCAAGTTAGGAGAGTGAACTACAAACACATGATCACCAATACTTGCATACACCAACTAGGCTTTCATGAGTCACCAAGTTGCATGCTCCAACTAGGGTCAAGACAAGCTATGAGATGTCCAACTAGGGTTTGGTGAGCAATCATGCAAGTTATGAGATGTGCTTTATGAGACGGAACAAGGTATGAGATGTGCTTTTATTATGATTGTTAGTGGCATTGGTATGGAAAAAGAGAACTCAAAATGTTTAAAGTAATTATTTTTACATGTTCATATGGGGGATTTGGCTACGGATGAACTTAGTTCTTAATTCTACTTGAGGAAAAAACAATTCTTTTGTTCAAGAATTAATCTCTTATTCAAGCATTGTCTCAAAAAGTACACTAAACACATGTACATCTAATTATTTTCCCATGGTAGCTTACATATCAAAGTCATGGGTTTCCTTGATGGTGCATATCAATGTGATCCGAATTTTAGTATCACAGGGCATCTTATTTTTCTTTGATATGCTTGTCAGTAAGTATAAAGTTGGAACTCACATTGGAACAAACAACTTTGGATAATTAATGGCCTCAATGCTCTTGATAAAATGTTCTTTCAATGCTGGTGTAAAAACTCTCTAGATTTTTGTTGAATAGGATCTCACTATAAATTGGATGTTAAACAAGACCTAATTGTCAAATACTACTACTCTTTAGTACATTTATTTTCAGCATGTTTTTGGGAACTAAACATTATTGTTGATTCTCTTCCTTAAGCAAGTCAAATTATGGAAGATATGGAGTTAGAAGAGATAATTGAAGGCCCCTATTTGGTTTCTTCCTTGTGATTCAAATAAAGGTGACATGTAATATCTATGTATATATTTCACTATTTTGGCTGAGTTAGATAATCTTTTGGCTCATACAGATTTTTGGATGTATAAGACTATGTGTGTTTTTGGATATTTTCAATAGTAATATTATTATTATTTTTGGACAATTTTTGAAATTGACACGTTTGCAAAGATTATGTAGTATTTTGTCTTCTATTATCTATTGGGGTATTTTGATGAGATGGAATTAAAGGCCCGTGGTGGAACTAGGGTTACCAAGGTATGAGATGGAACTAGGATTTGGTGAGCAATTTTCAAGTTAAAAGGGGGAACTAGAAACACATTATCACAAATACTTGCATGCACCAACTAGGCTTTCATGAACAACAATTTGCATGCTCCAACTAGGGTTACCAAGGGATGAGATGGAGCTAGGGTTTAGTGAGCAATCATGCAAGTTAGGAGAGGGAACTAGAAACACATGATCACCAATACCTGCATGCACCAGCTAGGCTTTCATGAACGAAAATTTGCATGCACCAACTAGGGTTTACTTCAACCAATTTAGGGTTTGTAGGACCTACATGATGTATGTTAGTATGGTATGATGAACTAGTATCATAGGGTATTGTAGGGTATGATATGGTATATATTACACATGCATGCATGACTTAGTGTTAAATGGTACATATTGCTAGTATGTTATGTTATGGTACATGTTATTGTATCATAGTATGGTATGATGTTAGTGTCGTAAGGTAATGTAGAGTATGTTATTGTGTATATGTTAGAATTGTAGAGTATGTTAGTGTGTTTTACTGTGTGTAAATTAGGGTATGTTATTGTATGTTAGAATTGTATGATGTTAAAAAGTTGATGAGTCGTTTAAATTATTCCTTTAAGTATTGGAAATTCATTTAAGTTAGCACACATGCACGAACCACACATATCATTATATCACATAGGTGAACCACACATATCATGTTCCAAGACCAAGTCAACCATGATATCATGTTCCAAGATCAAGTCAACCATATATGTGTATAAATTTGAACCTTGCTTTATATTATATATGTATAGGAATAATGTTGTACAAAAATTGCCATGCGACATTGCCATAATACAAAATAGTGGATCAAAAAGTACATCTGTGTGTACATATGATCAAAAATATACATATATCTATGCCCCCTATACATTTTTTATAGTTATCCCCCATTTTGCTGCCACTGCCAGAGTCTTCGGAGAAGTGTACCTTTCTTTTGTGACTGCTCTCTAGTGATCCCCATTGCTGAACAAGAGGGATAGGTCTCATCAGTGGAGACTAAATAAAAACCAACATTTGTCAATTAATTTAGCAAACTTTAAAAATTATATGTACATTTCTTCAAATTACAAAACAAAAATAACAATTATACTTACCATACATGAGTAAGTAATCACGAGTCCTGGTGCCTCACTAACAGCAACCCTGATTGGGTGCTCTTCTTGCACCACTTGCTCACTATCAGGCTGCATATATATATATATATATATATATATGCCAATGTCAACAAATATACATGTACCTTGGGGGGGAATAGGGTCACCAATTTGGGTCTCTTCAAGCACCAAATCAGAGAAAGATATGTACACAAACATAGAAAGAAAGCGATCTATATAAACATACCTATTGGCTTGTCAAAGGCGGGCCACCGATTTGGTGCTCTTCAGGCAACGGTGCCTCACTAGGGGCCTGCATATAAAGTAGCATATATATGTCAATTTCATATAAAATAGTGAATCAGAGACATATATACTACCTGGAAGGAAAATGATGAACTACCAAAGAAAGTGAAACATACATACCTATCTGGGGGGAAGAGGTGGGTTGACAACAACCTCACTTTGGTGCTCTTCAAGCACCAGTGTCACAATAGGTTCCTGCATAAAGTAACATATGTCAAAGCGATACAAGTTACAAAATGATTTTTCCAAACAAAGCGAAACATAATTCAAAGGATATAATTAAAAGCATATTTCAAATAATACCTGTGTGTGCAAATCTACCTCTAAATGAGAGGGAATAGGCTACGATACGATATAATCATCCTAGGAAACCTGCATAAAACATGTTGTTTCAAAATTAGGATACATATTGAATGTTACAATCAAGATATGTACACAAATGTACAAAGAAAGTGATCTACATAAACATACATGTTGGCTCGTCAAAGGTGGGCCACCGGTTTGGTGCTCTTCATGCACCAGTGCCTCACTAGGGGCCTGCATATAAAGTAACATATATATGTCAATTTAATATAAAATAGTGAATCAGAGACATATATACTACCTAGAAGGAAAATGATGAACTACCAAAGAAAGCAAAACATACATAGGTCTGTCTGGGGGGAAGAGGTGGGTTGACAACAACCTCTCTTTGGTGCTCTTCAAGCACCACTATCACAATAGGTTCCTGCATAAAGTAACATATGTCAAAGCGATACAAGTTACAAAATGATTTTTCCAAAGAAAGCAAAACATAATTAAAAGCATATAATTAAAATCATAGTTCAAATCATACCTGTGTCTGCGAAAACATGTTGTATCAAAATTAGGATGTACATATTGAATGTTACAATCTATACTATAAATATGTAAATAAAGTTTACAAATTAACAAGTATAGTTCTTACCCCTATTGGTGAAGAACCAAACCCATAAGCAATATTGACATCCACATCAATGTTCTCAACGTTGATCGGCGGACTATGTGACTGTGGTGTGCCATGGGACACCAGCTGTATAACTGTTCACATAATTTGTTAGATAATTAAATAGAAATAAATTGCAAAACAATTGAACATTTTGACATGAAACAAAATATAATATTAAAATAATGAGTTTTACTTACAAAGCGAAGTAATCCATTGTCTTGGAGGTTGAAAGCAGGGCCATAGCATATGCCTCCACACAATGTACAAGGGTGTGGAGTAACACGATACTCTAAAGACTCTGCATCTCCTCTGTGATCTGTAGATGGGCCCATCATAGAAGTGCCAGCCCCTTGGTCTACATTGCCTTGGACATCAGTCCCATGCTCAAGCAATGTATCTGCCATGTCAAATAATTCCTCCTGTGTATACTCAATCACAGGACCTGCACGAGGATATACCCGAGGGGGTTTTGGTGTGCATGGTGGGTGTGGCACATAGTTAGGATGTGTCCTAGAACCTTCCCTATCTTGGGGCATCCCATGACCAACACCCTGGTTTCCTAAGAGATCGAAGTAGTTAACATGTTTCCCTATGATGAATTATGCATACAACTTCCTAAGGAAATAAAATGGGATGTCCCTATTCCCTTGCGGGTCTTCATCAAAGACCATATACCAATGATCCATCCAATTGGACTTTATATTTGGTTCAATGAACCAGTGTATGTAAATGTGTTCTCGACTGGTGGGTGGAACCAATCCGGTGCCAGGGTCCCGGAATAATGAAAATAACTGGTCTTTTGTAATTTTAAGGGTTTTGATGTCTTTATGAGTCAATCCATCGGAGTAGTATTGCCTCCTGGATTCTCTGTACAAGGTAATGTTGTGCAAAGCTCCTTAGGCATTGGAAATTGTGTTTGTTATTGTGTCCAAGGCATTGGCTAAAGACTCTCTCAAATGAGCCCCCTCTAATAGATGAGCTAAGGCGCCTTAATGACGCCAAGCGCGTAATAATCTGTGCATTTCTATCTTGTTCCCCCTCTGGGTTTGGGTTTGGTTGTGGGTTAGGTTGTTGTGGGTTATTAGAGGGTTGGTTTTCCACATTGTGTTGTTCATTTGTGTTGTCTGTTAATATTTAAAAAAAAAATACAAGTTATTTTACTTATAATCATTATTTGATTGAACATTCAATTATTTTTTTAAATTTGTTCAAAATAATTATAAAAACAATGAAATTATGGAAAAAATTAAAGAATGAAAGACTAAGTGAAAAGGATAATCTAGCATTTACCTGCCATTGGAGCAAATCACCTCAAACTCGACCTCGACCTCGAAAAGCTAAAATGCAAATCGCACTTGCCCTATTTCGCACTTACATTTTTTCGTTGTCCCGATCCTATGAAAATGAGATTTGGGGGGCCTGCGGCCTCTGTTTTATTTTATTTTTTTCTTTTCAATATCGCATATGCGATATATTTCATATGCGATATTGAAAATAAAGGAACTAAGGATTTTTTTTAAGTAAGTGTATGTTGTCTCATGGGAAGTGCATCCCTCTTGCGCTTGTTTCTATCATACCTTGGATTATTATGCTTCCATTCAATGTTGGTGTATTCATTTCAATTAGGGATTTTAAAGGCATTTGTGTTGATTTTAGTCTTCTCCTCAATTGACTTGAATATTTCTTCAACGGTGTTATGATTGTTGTCAAAACAAAGACTACGCTTTTCATGTGGAGATATTTAACAACCAAATATTTTGTCTCAAATCATGGTGTTCTTCTCAAATTTTAAATTTGTCTCCAACTGGGAAACTATCTTATCCAAATATTGTTCGATAGAAAGGATCTCAAATTGTTTCCTTTGAAAACGTTATATATTCTCTTAAAGTTGACTTGTTAGGTCTTCATCAATTTTCTTCGCATTTACTATTTGACTTTTCTTACACTAACAATGTTATTTTCAAATTATTCATGGTTCTTATGTCTTTGTTTCAATTCCTTTATTAGGGACATAATTTCATCTTCTTTCTTGCAATTTTTTTCCTTCTCCTCTAGTTTATTTGTCAGGGTTTGTTGTGTCTTTTCAATTTTTTCTTTCAATCCAATGTTAAGACCTAAATGTTGGGTGCATTTCCCCCTATTGGGCACAATCCCCCCTATAGTGTGGCACAGTTTACCTCCTATATGGAAGTGTATTACATATTATTGATGTAGGCTTGGGTTTATTAGTTGTTATTGTACACATATGTCTCCTATATATAGTAAGGGGATATCTCATATTAGTACGCATTGCATATTGTCTTGTCTTGGGTACATAATTACATTGTGTAAGGAGGTTCCTCCCTCAAAGAGGATTGTTATTTATATGTGTTCTTCATTATTCATGCATGGATTACTCTCTTTTATCGTGTTTCTACTATTTGTGTGTTATTTATGGGACTTGGATGCATAACATCCAAAACTAATCTTTTAGTCCCTTCTTTTGAAATATAATATTCATCTTGATAATTTTGCAATTGCTCCATTAATGATTAGTTTTCTCTTTCATATTTCCTTAGTTCACATAGAGAACTAATAAGTTCTTCCTCTAGATATACTTATTCTTCGGTTTCAAAGTCTTCTTTATCTTTGGAGAATTTGATTTTTCTCTCAATGGCTTCATCATTTTTTTTGGGTTGTACCTCATTTTATTGAGAGAGTTTCTTTTCACTAAAGATAGTATATATTATCTCAGAGCTATGTAGTTTAATTCCATTGTCCCATTTTGTTCTTCTCACAATATGATAGGCCATTCAAAATTGCATTCATTTTCTTTGGATTGTCTTTGTGTAGATTATTTGTTATTGAACCTTTTGGTTGATTCTTTGGATTTGTGTATCCATTATGAACTACACTCCAAATGTCAAGCACAACAACTTGCATATATTCATCTATTCTTATGCTCCATGGTACATAATCTATTCCATTTAAAAAGGGAACTTTTTTAGGATCTACTAATTGAAAATCCATGAGTAATCTATGGGATATGTCTTCTAGTTATCAAACTATGTGAATAAAACATGCTTTGACACCAATTGTTTGAATATTTATAGATATTGATATGGGGGGGGTGAATCAGTATTAGACACTTCTATTCATTTTAACTTCATCACCTCAAGTAATAATCGCAAGTGCGATATATCGCATATGCAATATATCACATATGCAATATGCAACATTTAAAAAATGTATATGCAATATATCGCACTTTCAATATATCGGATATGTATTTTGTAAATGTTGCATATCACATATGCGATATTTAACATTACAAAACGCATACGCGATACGTTTTCATGAACCTTCACCTTGTGTTTGGGCTTGGGTTATTCCGAATGTACCATCAATAACGCATATGCGTTCTTGATTTGCACTTCGAAAGTGCGTTTCTGATTTCCTAAGTGGCACCAAAAAGTGGAACCAACTTTGTGTGACCGCGCAAACTTCCTATGAGAACTTGAATCAATTTGTTGTCTCATCATGGTGAGAAGAAGAACCCATGAATGAAACAAATTCCAATTTCCTGACATTCAGTTCCATCTTTTTAGATTTTATTTCCAAGTCTTCTATCATCCATGTCAGTGCCTATTTGGTTAGGGAGATAGAACAGGAAAATTCCTTTCTCAGTTGAACCATATCCCTCTCAATTATTTCCAGATGATTCCCTCCCTCAGTATCCATCCTATTGAGGTATCGATTCATCCTTTTGATCTTCTTCCTTATGTTCCTGATATCAGATTCAATGGAATGGACTGGTGCAGAAGACGCCGTGGACTCTGAGGACATTTTCATTTTGGTGAGGACAACCTAAATAAAAATAATATAAGTGAAATCCCTGCTAGTGCAGATGAACCGAAGTTGGAGTCTATGGGCATTGCGATAGCCCTGAATTATAACCTTACCACCCTTCGCAATCATTGCTCTCAAATTTGTCAGACAATCCACCACAGAATTCACGCAGAGGAGATGGGACATGGTGCATTCATAAACTGGTCACTTCCTCGGATGAGACCCGAAGCCGTACTCCCCCTTTAAGACTTGGGCCCAATTTGCATGCGTGAACCCATGCACCCACCTCAGCCTAGTATATTCACCATGATTTGAGGAGCTCAGCATCGTGCACCATGTGGTAGGAGCATGTCGCGAGCCCCAAGGACCATAAGCCCTCGTCCTATGGGATTTGGAAAAAAATAGCTAGAATCATTGTTCACTAGGAGTCCTTTGCCGAGGGTAGGGGTTGTATTTTCAGCATGATCTGCTTTACCATTGAGTTTCCTTAGGACTTGAAAGAAACCAATTTTATGAGAAGAGTTAGATAGACTTTGAATTTTCCTGATCCGCTATCGGATCTTCATCTGAGATGATAATGAGTTGTCACAGAGAGATTGGATTATTAATCTTGAATATATGAGCACTATCAACTCATTGATACCCTAGTTTCTGGCTAGAAGGAGGCCTTTGCAGAGGGCCAGCGCTTTCGCTACATTTTTTGTTTCACATCCTAGACCCTAAGAGTAAGTCGTTTCCATTTTTCCATCTGGGGTGATGAGAACCCCTTCCCCCCTACTGCCCCTTGTGATTGTTTTATTATTCAAAGTACCCCTCCTTATATAGGGAATTAAAGCCAACATTCTCTATATTGGCCTTGAACTCAAGGGAATACATGTTTTCTAACCATGTCAATTTTGGCTGAAAATGGGGCTTTGAATAATATCTAAATGGTGTAACTTAACCTACAGGAAGGGAGGTGGCATATCCACTAGTTATGGCACCATTGTCATTCGCAAGGTAGATGATTATATAAATCTTATTGCATTCCAAGAAATTCTTCGATTGTCCCCAAGAATGATATTTTCTAGTGAAAGGGGCTACAAAGACAATGGAAAAGTCAATCTAAACTCATGTTTTACTATTTATACTTGCTAGGAAATTGCATATCAAGCAGTTGTTACACTTGAGTGGTGGGAACTATCTTAAGTTGATGAGTTTCTATTAAGAACCAACCAACCGAATACGTTGGTATTCAAGAAGGGAAAGATTTTTTGTTATTACAACATGTCTTACACATGGTTTTAACGTCATGGCTCCCTTTTTGTTAAGTTTCTCTAAAACTAGGTTTTTTGGCCATATCTCAGAATTGAGCTCTTTATATTTTTTTCCCATAATATTTTTCCATTTGAACATTTTCAATCCTTTCAACTTGATATACAAGTAAATAATCTTGAATTGGATGGTGTAAGGTTTGATATTACAAAGCTTTACCCATGTGTGTTTGTAAGTGGCTTGTAGCCTTTTTGAAAATGATTTTAAAACTTCCAAAGTGACCAATTTTGGATTCTTTGTTGCATAATTATGCTAATATGCATAGAGCCTTCTAGGCTATTCTCTTTTAATCATGAAAGGATTAAACCGATTTGTTCGCTATCTGAACGAAAGGTCCAAAATTAAGATAGATTGTATCTTGAGATCCCATTCTCTTTTGGGGAAATCCAAACTTTAAGTGTAGTTCTTTTCTCATTAACTATCAATCTTTTCAAATCAATTTTTTTTGAAAGTGTTAGGTATAACTCCCGATTCATTGTTCTATTCATGGCTAAGCATTCATTTATACATTCATGTGACGGTTGTGTTTCACCTTCCGTCCAGCCTTTTCGGCTTCCAACTATTCCTATTTATTTATTTACAATATTATAATCCCTAACGGATTATATTCTAACAATCCCCCTCTTAATCCAAAGGGGTGTTCATAAGTCCGAGCATGTTTCTGAACCTTTCAAACTTTTCTCGTCCAAGCGCTTTGGTGAATATGTCTGCAACTTGATCATTTGTGGAACAATGTCGAAGATGGACTGTCTTGGCCTCTACACGATGTCGAATCAAATGATACTTTGTGTTGATGTGTTTAGTTCGATCATGGAATCTAGGATTCTTAGCCAGCTTGATTGCAGAAGTATTGTCGACCAACAATGGAGTGGAGTTCTCTTGTTTTTCTTGCAAATATTCAAGTATCTTCCTGAGCCATACTATTTCTTTCATTGCTTCAGCTGCAGCCACATATTCTGCTTCTGTTGTTGAATATGTTGGAACTAATTGTTTGCGAGATCTACATGAAACAACTGCTGATCCAAGACTCATAGTGTATCCATAAGTTGATACTCCTGTCTCCTTATCGCCATCAAAGTCTGAGTCTGAGTACCCAATAAGTTTGAAGTCATCCACTTTAGAGTACTTGAGTCCAACGTCTTGAGTCCCCTTTAAGTATCTTAGAACCCTCTTTGCAGCTGACCAGTTTCCTTCACAAGGTTTATGCATTAACCTTGAAAGTATGCCAACAACATAAGAAATATCTGGTCTAGTTGTTGTAAGGTAGATAAGACTTCCTACAAGTTGTC
>LPNX010855946.1:84637-100353 GCA_001517045.1 Pseudotsuga menziesii
ATCATGGACAGCAGGCTTCTCTGCAATTGAGGAAGATAGAGAACGCTCTTCAACAAGAAATCAGGGAATCCAGGCATCTTCAGTCGAATGGTGCCCATTCCCTTTGGTTTAATACTTGACTTATCTGCAAAGTAAACTATGCCATCTATTGATTCATTAAATTCTTCAAAACAATCTTTTCTGAATGTCATGTGTGATGTTGTACCAGTATCAAGAAGCCAACAATATTTGTAATATGAAAGAGAAGTCATTTCATTAAATCCAAGATTACAATGTGCAACAATACAAGAATCAGAAAATTTACTAGCATCTTGGTCATCTGCCTTCTGGTTATGCTTATCTTTGATGGAATCCCATGAAGCCCAACACTGATCTGATGTGTGCCCAGTCTTTCCGCAACGCTTTCACTTTGATCTTTTTCTGGAGTTGTTTCTGCCCCCTCTGCCTCTCTTGTTGCAATCTCCCTTGGAAGGGTCTTTGAACCGATTCTTTGTTTTCTAAACAAAGTCAAGGGATTCTTCGACAGGCTCGCTTGATTTCTTGATCTTTCTAGACCATTTTGGATATGTTTCCTTGCCATTGAGGACATCACCAACAATAGGTGCTATAGATTGCATTATTACAACTGTCAGTGTAATTTTCAAAGAGAAAATAAAAAATTAATAACCTTGCAGGTCTACAGTCTCTGCCAAGGTGAATACAATGCAGGTTTATAGAAAATATATCAGTAGATACAAAATATATCACTGTCAGTTATACATCATTCAACATTTTCACATATTAGTCTTAGATCCATCTGCAATCTATCCATCTCAGTCTTATATCGGTCTGCAATATATCACTGTCAGTCATACACAGGCTTATATCGGTCTGCAATATCAATCTCAGCCCCAATCCAGACTTTGCAAGAAAAAATTAGGGTTTACTTCAACAAAAAAAAGGGGTCACTTCAAAATTCAAGCATCATATATATGATCAACGTATATATATATCAGATAGCAATACCATAGGCGTTCTTCAACGCAGGCACTAGTTTTCAGCGTAGGCACCAGTTTTCAGGCAGCATACAACACATCATAGAGTCGCCTCTCTCACCCCACCAGGTAGTCTCCAAGTCACAACAACAATTCTTAGCAGTGTTCAGCTTCAACGCAGTGTTCAGCTCGCAGCATTAAAATGATATAAGTGTGCACAGATTATAGTTTATACACAAATCAAACCATGGAACAAAAACTCCAGCGTCCATAATCTATAGTTACGGGCTTCTTTTATCCAACGCAAACCTGATCTACAACCCAGCATACATTATCAGTCAGCATATATATATATTGAAACTCACGGGATTCTTCAAAACGCAGGTAGATCCACGGTGATCAGGCTACACGCAGTATTTATATCAATGCATTATGCAATCACCAGTATATTATTAATGCAGTATATTATCACACGCAGTCTTTATATCAATACCAGCTTTTTATCGGTCAAAAAATTAGGGTTCACCGATATACCAGCACAATCTCTCCATGTAGCTCTTCAATCTCCACGCTGGTCTGGCAGGTGCACAGCTTTCAAATCAATCACAGGTCGCAGCCTTCAAGCAAGGCTGCAGTCTCCATGCAGGTGGCAACTAGCATTGCTGTTCGATAGCAGAGGTCGCAGCCGTTCAGCACAGCCACTTCATTGTCAAGTTGCAATGGATTATGCAAATCAACAAGGCTACAGGATACAAATTTTCGATGGAGATCAATGGAGAAACGCTACCCCCCAATGCACAAATTCTACTCTGCTGGCGTGTGGTTATCAAAACGCGGGAACCCTAGCAAAATGCGGGAACCCTAGAAACCTTCATCGTTCTTTACTCAACTTGCACGAAACCAATATTTATGCACGCAGTCTTCACACTGGCAGCCTTCAACAGCACGCCTTCAACGCAGCCTTTGTAGCTTAGTATTCAAAAAATGAGGTGATCGGTGTAATTGGGAAATTGGTTCATTCGGCTACTAATATAAAGAAAGAAGTTCTACTTGCTGGAGCTTTACAACCAGTTATTGGTCTCTTGAGTTCACGGTGCGAGGAAAGCCAAAGGGAAACAGCATTGTTATGAGGGCAGTTTGCGACAACAGATCCTGAATGCAAGGTTCATATTGTCCAACGTGGTGTTGTTCTTCCTCTTTCTAAAATGCTCCAATGCACAGCTTTCATACTTAGCGCATCACCAGTCTTCAACACATTCAGCATCCTCCAACACACAGCAGTATTTCAGGCTCATCAACATAAAAAAATTTAGACTCCACGCAATCGATAGGGCAGTATACAATCAACGCATATAAACTAGGGTAAAAATTAGGGTTTCTTCACAGTAATACGAGAGGGGAGAAACGCACTCCTGGAGGGCAGACTCAGAAAATATCAACGTAATATATATCTCCAACGCAATATATCAACGTGTGCCATCAGCATATATCAGTCACAATATTTGCAGTCAACAAAAATGTTACCTTCGTTCATAGGAAGAACAACCCAGACATCTCCACGCCTTCACACAAAGAATGCAGACAGCGCCATGAGGATGAAAATGCAGGAGAAGAATAACTCAGTATTAGGGTTAGGTATTGCATGCACGCAGAGAATAAACTCAATCATATGGAGTAACGCATACATTGCATGCGACTCCACTGGCAGACTGATGGAGCAGTCTGGCAATGGACTGGCAAGCAGAATGCCAGGAATGGGCATAAATGCAGCAGGAGTTATGGCAGACAACCCTACTTTGATACCACTTGTTAGGTATAACTCCTGATTCATTGTTCTATTCATGGCTAAGCATTCATTTATACATTCATGTGACGGTTGTGTTTCACCTTCCGTCCAACCTTTTCGGCTTCCAACTATTCCTATTTATTTATTTACAATATTATAATCCCTAACGGATTATATTCTAACAGAAAGCAACACCACTACCAACTATATTACAAATTCCTAATTTATGTTTATATCCACTAGATGTGTATCATTTTGAATGCAATGTTGTACAATAATATGTTAAGATCCATTGGACTAATCACCCTAACAATCCATTCCATTGCTATAAAAAAAAATTGCTCCCTAGTGTCATATATCAATTAAATTGAGAATTGGGCCAAGATTCTTTGGAAAACTATAAATGCCACATAATAACCATTGAAGACTTCTAGTCATTGTGTACTTTTCCATATGAATGATTGTCAAATAAATTATACAATAGTTATCCTTCCTGCAAGTTGTATGTATAAGGGAAACCATCTTTGAATCTTCTCCCAAACTTGTTCAAGACCTAATACCACAAGTCCTTTAGAGATGTATCCATTCCAAAGACAATATCCAAGTATCTAAAAAATTGACCTTGTGCAATATTCTTTTACTTAAAAAAAATAAATTTGGAAAGTTTCCTAATCAACAAACTGTGTCTTCTCCTTAATCACCCATTATCGAATGCTTTAGCATAGATGTCTATGTATATTGCATTTTTCCTTCGATAGAGATTTGAGTGGGATTGGGGCTAAGATTAGAGTGAAAAACAAAAGGAAAATTATGTAATTGTACATCATTTGAAAGAAGAATGCCTTGAACCTTTGCTTACATTTGAGTAGCTTCAAGAAGATAACCAAATGCATATGTGGAAATAGAATTGTCATGTAATCTAGGTGCTAAAGATTCAATCATTTCTTGATGGATATTTGGAGTGGAATCACCTATGAAAAATGACCATGAATATAAACTCTGGTTGATACATTTGAGAAAATACTTGAGACTACCCACTGCTTGAGTAAAAAAACTTCCAAACCTTAACCAAAAGATCATATTAAGGAAGGAAATTCTTTCAACCATGTTGCACCTTCATCAAAGTAAATAATCAAGAAGATATCCTTTTCAATGGTCCCCATACTATTTCAGTACTTTTCCATGTTTGATAAGCATGTTTAGCATGAATTTACCATTAATCAAACCCATTTGTCCATGCTGACAATCCTGTCAACGGTTAAATGTTGTTGGATAGGAATTTAGCTCTTGGACATTATATGATATATCAAGCAATCTAATTGGGGGCTAACCTCTTATAGTGTTTCTATTTTGTTCCTTTTAGGAGTAATCTTGATCAACCCCATATCCACTTTGTGACCCATATGCTCCATTTCTAATTTTGTATACATATGATTAGAAGATCATCACCAATTATGCCCAAAGAATCATAAAAAGTCACAAGGATGCACATCTAAGTTGGAGAGATTTTCCCTCAACCATATCATGTAAATCCTAAAGAATCCCAATTTTATCCAAATTTCAAGTAATAAATTACTTCTCAAATATGGGGATTTTAATAGGCACAACCTACCTAATGAGTATTTTTTCCTCATTTCAAGTGACATCACAATCCCCTCAAACAAATATTCTTTGGAATTTCATTGGAAAACGTTTTACTTATTCTATGACCATATGTTTCAACTCCACAATATTTGAGAACTATGATTTTTAAGTTTTCATAATCTTACTTTCCTATTAAGTACTCCAAATAGATTTAAGTGGCATCATCACCTATTTGCCACGGTTAGCGATTTGGCTAGTCATTAATTCTTAAACCACCTTCTTGTTATCTTGGGTTAGTTTTGTGGAGCGTTAAAGGTGGTTATTGGATATTGTACTCTAGATATATTCAATTTCCAAATACATATTGATTTGTCTATCTTCGACTACTTCTTCCTTTGTGTGTAGTGGTATAATTCTAATTTTTTGGTAAAACAATGGAAGCTTAGATGAAATTAGTGGTTTTTCAATTTGAGAGTTACAAAACAAAGTACTTTTAAGATCATGGAGTTATACGAAATACTTTTCTTTAAATTTGGAAAAGTATTATGGTTAAACTATAGGGAGTATTGTGATTGAAATTTGAGAAATATATGAAATATTTTCGAAATTGATATATAAGTCTATATAATGTAATTTTGTATTTAAAATGATTATTTGTAATGGAGTTATAATTTTTTATACTTTATAGCATTTATAACATTAATTTAAGAGGTTATAAGGGATTATAATATTTTTTATTGGTTAGAGTGAATTAAAATATTAAAGGTCTTCATTTTCTAGATTCTTAGTGATCCATGATTGGAAGGGGGTTATAGAGTTACCTCATGATATAAAAGGCATTGTAATTTTAGATGTTATTTAAACCAAAATTCATAGAGATTTAATCTCTGAACATTAAAAAATTGTAGGAAGTTGTAAGGTGGTTTGGAAGTCAGAATGGGTTTTTTTGTGCAAGTTATTATATTTAGAGTAATTTGTAATTTTAATTATAATATTTTTTTCAAGTTTGGAGTTTGGGAATTTAAAGTGCTTTGAACGTTATCAGAAGATACTTCAAAAAATACATTTTTTTATATTGTGTCCTAAATCCGCCAAAAATTTAATAAGGGGGTCGTAGAATCTTTATCTGTGTGCCTCGTCTATTGGTTCATGGTGGATATTGGCGCATGGTGGTATTTTTATTTTATAGAGAGAAACTCTCTGACGTATAATGAATCAAGCAAATGCACACTATTCTATAAAAAAACAAATACAAGAATAAAAGAAATAATATTATCAATCTAAGAAGGGAAGCAAAGGAAAGCCACGATTTGAACCTCACAGAAAATTTGGTCACAAATTTGACGCATATTGCATAATACGGTCATCTACAAAATTTCTTTGGTAAAGTCTTTGAATTTTTTTTGTGGCTTGTAATTAGAGTCATTTGATCTGGCTTGACATTGAATAGGGGGATCAAAGTTATTTATTTGTGATACATTGTTTTGGATATGTAAATCAATTCTTTATGTGAGTATGCGAGTGAACATCAAAAGTTCGTTCAATATTATGCACACTTTAATCAACATTGCACATGGAACAACAATTCAAATAAGAAAACATTCACTCAATTATGTGACCAATATTGTCTATAAGTTATGCATAAAAATATTGATATTTTCAAAACTCATAATAACTTGATAAATAATGAATTGCATTTTTTCGACAAGATTCTGAAACCATACTTCTTCAACGTAATCCAAATTTTTTTTATGTTGTTAATAAAAAAAAATTAGGAATTTTTGTTAGAGGGCACTCTTATTCATTCATGTTGGCAGAAGTTTGCATTCTACAATGAAAATTAGAAATGTTGAATATAAAGGTGCTATATAATGACATTCTCACTCTTCAACGTGCTACAAAATGAGCTCCAATTTTGTAGAAAAAGGTTATTGTGGTAATAATTCAATGCTAAAGAATCAAACTCAATTATACAACAAAGGTTCAATTCTATTAGTATGGAAGCACTGCAGAATCCCATTAATTTAATGGACGAGTGTGTCTTATCACAATCAACGACCCAATTGATTAGGAATGTGAAATGATTCATATACAATTCATCGAATGATTTATATTAATTTTTGAAAAAATGAAAGATTTTATTTAAAAAATGCAATTTAATCTCCACATCCATTTTATGTTTTGAAACACCTTATCGATATTTCATTCTTCAGCTACCATATTGTATACTCAGTTATGGCACCCCATCAAGGTAGAAATCCAGTGCATTATTAGCCTCATGGCATGATACTCGATGTTTATCCTTATAATACCCATAGTATTCCTTGTATGAATTTGAACAAATTTATGTAAATGATATAAATATGTTACTATGGCTTCCTAGTGCGATGCTCAATGGCAAGGCTCGGCTAGTGAATGGATATGCATGTATGATGTAAATATTTTATTTGGAATTTGTGTTTGGATTATCATGCCAATTGGAAATGGATGAAAATAATATGTGCAAAAATAATAAAATGGTCCAAGAATGGATTTGTAAATTGCACCGAAGAGGCTATGACTCCACCAGAGGGGAAGAGGAAAGAGAGGCCATGGGAGACCAAATCCTTGCTTCCATGTGTCAACACTATAAATCACCCAAAATTATGTCATGTGCCTTGAATAAGCCAATTTTCTCATTTTTTTGACTATTTTACAATCATTGAATGCATGTGTTGGGTTGGTGGAAAAAGTCATATCATGTTGTTATTGAAGTATGGGACTGACTACGCTTTTGTGACAGTTTTTTCAGCTATCAGAAGTTAGTCTGTAGCTTCCAGGAGTCCTTCCTTCTACTGTCATAAGTTATGCTAATTGTATTATCACCATTTTCTCATATCTATTGGAGTCAATCCTCACTCACACACACACTCAAGAAGATCTACACTACTCAAATCTCTGTATTGTTTTTCATGACTTGCATAACCCAAAAAAATTGAACTTAGGGACATAGATGCAAATTTGGAAGGGAAAATCAATGGTTGTAGGTGAGCCGAGAGGTTGGGTGAGTTAGGGAGCCTTTACCATTGTTTTCTCCTGCTAGTGGATGCTTAAGAATCCATGAATTGAGGCTATATCAGGTTCTTTAGCAGCCTTAGTAGGTTACTCTTCTTCTATGCACAAAGAAGGAGCACTCAATAAGATGGATATCCAAAGAGAACTGTTGATCAGTGAAGGGGATTCATGATCCAAGTAGGGTGTTGTGTGGGGAAGGTATTATGGAAGCCAAGCTATGAGAGTTGAGTGAGAGCCATGTAGAGATCTGAATGAGATTTTGGCTACACATAGAAAATATATCATGTTTTGGGACAAGAGAGAGAATCCTGTAGATGTTTTCTTCATCCAGGTGGCCTCATAGCCCAGCTTGTGGGTGGCTTCTGAATGTTAAAGAATATAGGTTAGCAGAGTTCCTATGGTTGGTGGAAAATCTCTCTTACACAACTAGTTTCTTGGATCTGGGTTGTTTAAATATAATTATTCTTATTTATTTGAATGTGAAGTGATTTTAAATTATAGAAATAATTTTTATGCTTGCATATGCATGTTCATTGTGTGTGGGACGATTTATTTTCCACTATGTATGGTTACTTATTTTTTGCACACATATTTTATCTATATGAATTCATAATATGGGGGTTGGGGTGAAATTGGAGGCCCCGAATCTTTGTAATGTTCCCTCTCGATAGTCAGATTGGGTAAGGAAGATGTTACAATCCTGAATGCAAACAAAAAAGTTAGGATCTTTGTTGTTATAAGTTCTTTCAATGCCTTCAAATATATAACAAGCAATAAACATAGGGTTTTCAAAATATTTTATTGTTACCAGGCCATGCTTAGTGGATTAATTATTAGAGTATCTCAGTAATCGATACCCCACATTTCCTTTTTGTCTATAGAAGGTGAGAGGTGGTTTATACAGAAGCAGTAAAATACACGTTGATTATTCTCGTCATTTTCTGTTTCTTATATTTTGGAATTGAATTCCAACTAAACCATAAGGAATCTTCCCAAATTGTTAAAAACACCTTTTGGAGTGTGGTGATTTATCTTAATTGAGGGAAATTTTAAAAAAATTGCAATGGTCTAGGAGAAATTAGGGTCCATACAAGATGAGATTTAGCAAAAAAATATTGCGATCATTTTTTAAACACCAAGTCATCATCTAACTGTCTCTAGATCATGGATTTCAAAGAATTTTACTTGAAATATCCTTAATTTCCTCCAAGAAATCATTGATGATTTCTATCTTTAGTTTATTATCAAAAGTTTATTCCACAAAGCTTGTAACATCTTGAGTCTTTTAATTTTTATAAATTGGATAATTTGAATGTAGAAGGGAGTGGAATCTCTTCCTCTTAGAGAGATGTAGGGGGTGATAAAGAGCAATATTACTATGTGTATATCTTCTCTAGAATCCAATACAACAATGAATTTTCATGTTCAATATTCATTTGCACATTCGTTAGATTGTGTATTTCTTCTCCTATGTTCGTATTTATTTTATTTAAGTGCAAAAATGTTATTGTAGTGCATTAATGATCCTTCATAATTCAAATCTAATAACATTTATGATTCCATTTCTATTGCCTAACTTTGCAAGTTTCTTTAAGTGCAAGATTTATATCTTCTAAACAATGTTTAAAGATCAAAATATATTCTTGTGAATGTTAAGCTAACTTTACTTTCCATTCAAATTCCTTCTTCTTTTCTTTGTTTTATATTTGGTTTGATCTTTGAGTAAGATGCCATGGAATTGTGAGACTTTACATTTTTTGTTAGATACCATTAAGATTTAAATATAATATATTTTACTACCTTGTGGCATTGACCTACCTTTCAAAACTAAACAAATCTCACACTAATGTTATCCCAAGCTAAAGGTGTGATAAACTTTCCCTTCAAGTAGTCAAATGACAACTTTTAGTGCTAACATCTCTTGGCGTCATTTCTAGGGATGAAATTGAAGATTTCCACTGGGAGAATGACCATGATTAGATATGAATTTCATGGTGATATTCATAGAAAATTTTTACTGGAGACATTTCACCTAGAGGCTCCATGGCCAAAGAATCCATTGGAAAATTCACTAGTTCATAATGTCAATGTCGTCTGATTATCGAATGAATGCTATAGTAGTTGCAAGGTTTTCTCTTATAAAGTTTTTTGTTGTCCATGTTTTTCCAAATGATGTTTCTATTATGGATGAATGGGAAATTTTCATTCCAATATTCAGAGATGATAAAGACCATAACCCTACAGAGAATTTGTTTATGTTTCATGAACTTATGTATCAATTTCGAATTCTCCATGAAGATGTGCTAATGAAGAATTCCTTATGTATTCCCTTGACATAAATTCCTGACAATGGTACATATCTATACCTTTTTCTAGAATTTTATCGTTGAAATAATTTCATTACATTTTCATAATCATTGTAAACAAAATTTTCCAACTGAGCTTTTATTTGAAAATTGTTGTGAAGAATTTCATTCAGGTTTTCAGCATAGAGAAGAGTGTTCTTATAACAACGAGGAAGATGAATTTACTAATGAAGAACTTATCCAAGCTATTAATGTTGATATATGTAACAGTTATTCAGAAAGTGATTCTAGTTATTCACATGATCAAGGTCATATTGATATAGGTTCTTATGAGAACTTAGTGTTTATTAAAGACCACATAAAATCAGCAATTGAAGAAGTAGAGATGGTACATCCTCATGCTGCTACTTTGAATTATTTTAAATAAATTGTGTTGCATATTCTTCATTCTTATGATAATATTGTTATTTTGGATGCTACTAAAAAAATTATACCCAAGAAAATAATGAAAATTTTTAAGGATTAGTTGTTCCCCTAATTGTAACAAAATATATGGTGTTTATAATTTGTTCAAAGGAGCATAACATGATCATAATATTTCCAATGGATCGAAAATTGCATAGAAATTAATTTATTTTTTAACTCAGTTGGAGTTTTTTCATGATCTTCAAGAGCCAATGGAAATTTACATGGAGTCAATTTTTCTAAAGGTTCTAAATATGGTAGGTTCTGATATGCCACTCACTTTCCGTAATGAGTATATATTTTCCATGAAATTTATGTTGTTGATGTTCTATTAATTTTTCTTTAGTTTATTGTTGACATGGTTTACAAAGTTTTTTTTGAAAAGATGCATTTGTGGTTAGGTTTTTTGAATTGTTTTTAATGGTTTTATATTTAATATCTATAGAAGATCTCCCTCATACTTGGCTGTAGAGCCCACAATGAAAAATCATAGGCCATAGTCCACCCCAAATCTCAAATAACTAGCACACCGACATAGTTTGTGGTTGGATCACATCCATAGGGATCAAATGGTTGAGAGATAGTTATGGAATTGAGACAATTTTTGTATTCCTCGTATTCTTCTAGTTAAACGGTTGAAGTGTGAGTTATCCATGCGTAGCTACATGTTATCACCCACATTCTTCTTGTTATCCATTTATCAAGTATCAGTTATTATATTCTTTTTATTTTTTATCTCACATTCTTCTAGTTTTCTGCCATGAATTGTTGGTTATCCATTCATCAACTATGAGTTATCCCTACATTGCTACTAGTTATCCATTCATTAGTTAGCTACTGGTTGTTTTTTTATATTCTTTTTTAAATGCTTGTTTATTTTGAATTTTGAACTAATATGAATAACTGATAATTAAAACATAAATAATCAGCAATTGTAATACTAAACTTATAGTAAAGGAAATAAATCTTACTTATATAACAGAGGAATTATATTAAAATCAACTTCTTTCGTTTCTTTGTCAAGTGCTTCCTCTAAAATTTGCAAAGACGATGTGTCTCTCTAGTCACTGAGTTCATGCATGTAGAGGCTTATCATGTATGTAGAACATTGGTGAACCCGTTGTTGGATTTCATCGGGAAATAGCCTCAGACGACAACTGTGAAGACAAAGAAGGCAAGTTGCAATTGACACAAGAAGGTGGAATTTATGAAAATTTAATTCTATAGAGTGGATTCACCTAAGAATTTAAGAAAAATTAATTGATATTAGTAGATATTGGTTAGTAAAATTTAAAATTTGTTTGTATTTTTTAACTATATAACTCTAACTTTAAATTTTAAAGCTACTCTAGATGAAGTCTAAAGA
The DNA here is from genome assembly GCA_001517045.1 of Pseudotsuga menziesii. Taxonomy (NCBI): domain Eukaryota; kingdom Viridiplantae; phylum Streptophyta; class Pinopsida; order Pinales; family Pinaceae; genus Pseudotsuga; species Pseudotsuga menziesii. Next base: position 96,173 of record LPNX010855946.1, read on the forward strand.
TCAGTTTCCAGACTAAAGGTAGGAGTCCATAATTTGTGTTGATGCCCAGAAGAGTTTTTTGATAGTACTGAGTTCTTGAATATCCTCATTCGACAGAGAAAGTGTGATCTTGTTACGATCATTTATGCATTTCAATTCAAGGGTTATTACAAAAGATATTGAGGTTTATTGCACGGGACGAAATAGTAGGGTTATAAGTGTTAACTTTTGTTTACCTTAATCGAAAATATAGAACATCATCATTTTCGCCACATCTCCACCACTACTCATATGAAAGAAGATCATTTTATTACAGAATCCTGTATAAATGCTTTTCCTGAGTAGAAAACAAATTTTCATCATCTTCTACTAGATATTGCTAACTATCACTCTATCCATCTTCATTATCTTGATTTATTTCATATGCAGGATACTCATCATCATTCTGTAGGCTTGTTCATTATGTTCTTGTTCTTGTTCATATGTATTTTCTTCTAGTTGATCATTGCAATAAGTAGTGTCTGCATGTTTATTCTGTCATTTCTCTCGATTTTCGTAAGATTCATCGATCTGTATCTCTTCATATCTATGTTTATTATTTCTAACTTCTTGAGATTCATCGACCTCCACAAACACATTTTGACTTTCAGAAATATATTTATTCCCATCATTGCTTTGACTGTCAGAAGCATATTTATTGCCATCATTGCTTTGATCTAAATCAGAGGATGACGAATAATGGATATCCAGATCAACATGAAACAGGGGCAGAGACTTCTTATGAAACTCATCTGAAATCCATGGTAATTCCTCTGAATTCCCTTTGAGTCGATTCATCGGACTCCACCATGACAACATCAACTAATTCTTGTCCTATTTCTACTCTGTAATATATATTTAAACAAAGTTTCTCTAATTATTCTTGACAACGGTCTACAGAATCAGAGGTGATTGTTGGTGAGGAGCTCCTAATCCTATAGCTTGAGATAAATAATGTTAAGGTGATAAATTTACCTGTTAGCAGATTCCCTCTTCGGTGGTTTTCTTGCCACAAATTTTTCTTTCCTTTTCGCTGGTTTTCTTATCTTCGCAGTAGATTTGTCTTTTTATATATTTTTTGTTCCTTATATATATTAGCTTTCAAAGGAAAATACATGGTCAACATATTATTCATTTGTTACAAACATTACAAGATCTCGCTCATACTCGACACTATTCTTCTTGGACGTAATATTATTTTTGGCCGACTTAATATCGACAAATGTTACAACATAACGTTAAAAGATCTCCCCCATACTGGGTTGTAGAGAGCCTCTCGGCACAATAACTTGTATACAAGTGGTGACATCATTTAGTAAATGTTTTCTTATTTGAATAGTTGTTCCATGTGCAATGTTGATTAAAATGTGTGAAATATTGAACAAGTCTTTAATGTTCATTGCCATCTTGATGTAAAGAATTGATTTTAGTATCCAAAACAATGTGTCACAAATAGATACCTTGAATCCCACTATTTAATGTCATGATAGATCATATGACTCTAATTATAAGACACAAAGGACATTCAAAGACTTCACCAAAGAAATATTGCAGATGACCTTATAATGCAAGATGCATCAAATTTGTGACCAAAATTTTTGTGAAGTTCAAATAGTTGTTTTCCTTTGCTTGTCTTCTAGATTGATTGTATTCTTTATTTTATTCTTGTACTTGTCCTCTTTATGGAATGATGTTCACATGCTCGATTCATTATATGCAAGAGAGTTTGTTTCCAAAAAAAAAAGTAATACCATGCACAAATAACCATAAGGCCAAATTCCACTATGCACCAATAGACGAAGCACACACACAAATACTCTACAATCTCCTTATTCAATTTATAGGATGTTTAAGATACAATAAAAAAAAAAATGTATTTTTATTAAGTATTCACTTATAACATTTTGAGCACTTTAAACTCCCAAATTCAAAATTGTAGAAATGTTTGACTTAAATTACAAATTACTCTCAATATACTAAACTTGCAGAGCCTAAACTCCTTGTAACTTCCAAAACACCTTATAACTCATACATTTTTGCAATAAAAATATTATATTCTTTAAATTTTTATTTCAATAACATCTAAAATTATAATGTCTTTTATATCAAAATATTATTTCAATAACCCCGTTTGGAAATATTAAGAATCTAAAATATGGATACCTTCATTATTTCAATTCAGAGTGACCAATAAACACTTTGTTATAATTCTTTGTGACCTTTTAAATTAATGCAATAATCGTTATAAATACAAAAAATTATAACTCCATTACAAATTTGAAATACAAAACCTTCCATTATAGACTTAAAAAATCAATCACAATACCTAGTGCTGTAGTTTAACAATTATATAGTTTAAAATTTCAAATCACAATACTCACTATTGTCCATAATACATTTTCAAATTTAAACAAAGTATTTTGTATAGCTCAAAGATTAAAAGTACTTTGTGCTATAATTCTCAAATTAAAAATGCAATACTCACTGTAATTTGGCCATAATACATTTTCAAATTCAAACATAGTATTTTGTATAACTCCAAGATATTAAGAGTACTTTATTCTATAACTCTCAAATTGAAAATGCAAATTTTTCACCGACCGCCATGGATGCAGCCTTAATAACAACTCATCAATTTAATATTAGTCCCACCACTCAAGTATAAGCAATGCTTGATATGCAATTTCCTAGCAAGTATAAATAGTAAAATGTGAGTTTTAAGATTGTAAGGTTTCCAATGTCTTTAATATTAGGTTTCTATTGAGTTTTTTATTCTCATTCAACCCCCCTTCACTAGAAAAAGCTCATTCTTGGGGATATTAAAGAAATGCTATCAAAACCTCATTTTCAGCTAAGAAAACATTTAGATTTCACATATTTTCTCAACAACCTATAATTCTTGAGGTATTCTTTATTGTATAGATATTAAATATAAAACCATTCAAAACAATTCAAAAAACCTAACCACAAATGCATCTTTTCAAAAAAACTTTGTAAACCATGTCAACAATAAACTAAAGCAATAAAACATTCTAAAACAATAAAACATTCTAACAACTTAAAAAAATATATTAGTAACAATATAAATCAAAATAAAACTATAATACAGTTTATTGCAATAATGATTAAAAAACATCATAAAAATCCAATACATATTTCATTTTTGAGCCGAGAGGCTCTCTACAACCCAGTATGGGGGAGATCTTGTAACGTTACATAATGTTATGTAATGTTATTTTTATTAATAAAAAAATAGATTTTTTAATTATACCAGCGTAGATCCAAATCCTAGGCTCTATCAAGTGCCAAGAGGGATCAAATCTCTCTAGGTGCAAACCTCTTCTTAGGTATTACACTCAATGAGCTATCAACTTTGGTGTGTCCTATATATACCATTGATTTGATTCAAACCAAAAGTCACATATTTTTTATTTAAGGTCAACATATAATATATTTATTATTAATATTTAATATTATTTATGGCCAACATATAATATTTAATATTATTTTTTATTTTGTTACGAACGAACATTACAACATCTCCCCATAAATTGTTTTAAAACCATATGCAAGGCCCTCCTAAAACCATGGGTTGTTTAGGAGGCCTTGCACATGGTCTTAAAACCATTTGCAAGGCCCTCCTAAACCATGTAGAATAAAACCATGGGTTTTTTTAGGAGGCATTGCACATGGTTTTAAAACCATGTGCCCAATCCTCCTAGCCCATATACAATAAAACCATGGGTTGTTTAAAAGGCCAACATTATTTTGCAAATAACTCAATTTTTATTTTTTTATTATTTTGTTAGGTAGGAACATTACAAAATATCCCCCATATTGTGTTTTTTTTGTGATCTACATTTTTTGGGGGGATAATTAAATTTTTACTTTTTTATTGTTTTGTTAGGTAGGAAGATTACAACATCTCCCCCATATTAGGTTGTTTTTCTTGCCGACATTTTTGATTAATAAAAAAATTGATTTTTTAATTATAAAACAAAATAAATGTCAGCAAGAAAAATCGAGGAGGGGGGGTATGATAGAGGAGGGAGGGAGCGAATCGAGGAGTGGGGCAAATGTGGGGGGGAGATGTTGTGGAAAGAGGGAGAGGGAAGAGAGGGGGAGGTGGAGGGACAGATAGGGGGAGAGGTGTAGAGGGGTGA
>LPNX010855967.1:0-24466 GCA_001517045.1 Pseudotsuga menziesii
CCTCCTAAGACAGTAAAAAACCCCCCTGTGTTTCGTGCTCCTTCCAAATGCGCGCTGTGCGACGAATTGGGCCATGCGACTCACCTATGTCCTCAGTTACCAGCTTTACAGGAATACATGCAAACACTTGACAACGACTCCACCATCCCAGTTGTCCATCTAGATTCAACCCCTAAGCCTCGTGACAAATCCCTGCGCACTAACCACTCCTGTGCCCTATGCGATGTTTACGGGAATTACTCCCATCACTGTCCCGATCTCCCAGAGTATAGAGTAGCTCTCTTTGAGATGAACAATCTGGATCTTGAGACGGCACCCCTCACCATTGAGGAAATCCATTCCCCGGTCTCTTCCCCTTCCGGAGAGGTTAATACCATTTATATGATCTCTTCCGTCACTACTCCCTCGTCAACCGATTTGACAACACAGATATTCCGTACTGATGAGGAGATCCTCGAGGCTCTCACTGCCCCAGATTATCCCTGGGATGACATGCACCACTGTTCCTACTTCCTCCCAGATGAACCCTCCTCTAACACTGCTCCTCAATTTGCAATTGAATCCAAAGACTTCCTTCCCCCTAAGGTCGACTGGTTCAAGGACCCTATTCCTGTTCTTGACACCTTCGAAGAGGGTAACATGGCCAACATCTCACCTATCATCAAAATTGATATCGCTTCCCCCGGAGGCACCCCCGAACTCATCGCTTTAGGAGCATCTTGCACTGAGCAGGAGATTGAGGAATACAAAACACTCTTCAAAGAATTCCGTGATGTCTTTGCCTGGTCCTATACCAAAATGCCTGGTCTTGACCCTGCCATTATAGAGCACCACATTGACACATGGCCTGATGTACCCCCCGTTCGTCAGAAACAGGGTCCTATTCATCCCTCAAAACTCCCAGCTATCAAAACAGAGATTGAGAAACTTCGCACGGCAGGATTCATTTATCCTATTGCCTATACCACCTAGGTTTCAAACCCTATTCCTGTCAACAAGAAACAAGGCACCCTTAGAGTATGCACAGACTTCCGAGACTTAAACCGCGCCTATCCCAAAGACAATTTCCCCACGCCATTTATTGACCAGCTCATTGATGCGTGTGTGGGGCATGACGTCCTCTCATTCATGGACGGTTTTTCCGGATACAATCAGATCCAAATCCAAAAGGAAGACCAGTACAAAACCGCTTTTACTACCCCATGGGGCACCTTTGCCTATTACGTCATGCCTTTTGGCCTAAAAAATGCTGGTGCCACATTCCAGCGGGCCATGACCTATTGCTTTCATGATTTGGTCCATATCCTGCTCGTCTACCTTGATGACCTTACAGCTCGTTCCCGAAAACGATCAGACCACCTTACTGACCTTCGGCAAGTTTTTCTGCATTGTCACAAATGTCAGATCTGCTTGAACCCACACAAGTGCGTCTTTTGCGTTCCGGAAGGCCGATTGTTAGGTTTCATTATTTCCCAGAAAGGAATTACTGTTGATCCCCTGAAAGTCCAAGCCATCTTAGACCTTCCCTCTCCTCGAACGCTCCGGCAACTCCAAAGTCTGCAAGGGCGATCCAATTTTCTTCGACGCTTCATTCCTGATTACGCCACAACCGTTCACGGTTTCTTGCGCCTGCTCCGTACCCACATACCCTTTGTCTGGGACGAACAAGTAGAAGCTGCATTCGAAGACCTCAAGAAAGCTCTCACACAAGCCCCCTTGATCTCCCCTCCGGATTTCTCTCAGGACTTCATCCTCTATGTCTCGGCATCTGAGCATGCTGTGTCCGGAGTCTTGGTTCAAGAAGACACCTCATGCCAAGAGCATGTCATTTACTACGTCAGCCAGACCTTTTCTGGCCCACCCCTACGCTACCCATATGAGGAGAGACTAGCCCTAGCAGTGGTATTTTCCGTCCAAAAATTGCGACACTACATTTTACTTAGTCACACCACAGTCGTCACCGACTCTAACCCCATGGTATATCTCTTAAACCGGCGTCTCCTGCAAGGTCGTGTGGCTAAATGGGTCATTATCCTCCAGGAATATGACCTCACGTTCCGAACACCTAAGAGCACTAAAGCCCTTGCACTTGCCCATCTCATCACCGATCTCCCTTCCTTCATCCCGGCCCCACCTATCTCCGAGGAGTTACCCGATAATCACTTGTTCACTATCTCGTCCAATGACCCGTGGTACGGTGATATCTTGTTATACCTGCGCACGCAGAAGTTCCGACCCACCGTCACTCATAATGAACATCGTCGTATCCGTCACCAGGCCTCTTGCTACCTCCTCCTAGGAGATGTCCTTTACCGGCGAGGAGTCAACACAATTCTTTGTCGTTGCCTTACACACGAGGAAGCTGAACAAGTCCTTAATGATTGTCATAGTGGTGCCTGTGGCGGCCATTTCTCAGGGATGGCCACTGCCCAAAAGGTCGTTCACGCCGGATACTTCTGGCCCACACTTTTCATCGATTGCATCACTACGGTCAAGCATTGCCATAACTGCCAATTTTTTTCCCCCAAGGCCCGGACACCACCTGCTCCATTACACCCAGTCGTCACCATTGGTCCCTTTTGCAAGTGGGCCATCAACTTCATGGAGTGTAGACCACCATCTGCGAATGGCCATAAGCACATAGTTGTCGTCGTGGATTACTTCACCAAATGGGTGGAAGCCATGCCTACCTTCAACTATACTGCTGACACCGCTGCCCGTTTCTTCTTTAACCATGTTATCACTCGATTCGGGGTCCCTAAACAGTTTGTCTCAGACCATGGATCACACTTTGAAGATTCCGTTTGGCGCGAGCTATCCACCTTTCTCAAGTTTGAACACCAATTTTCCTTGGCTTACTACCCTCAAGGGAACGGTCAAGTCGAAGCTGTTAACAAAATACTGAAAACCATCCTCCAACACACTGTTGATCGGCATAAGTCCAATTGGCACCATATGCTATTCCCTGCCTTATGGGCTTATTGTACCTCCACCAAGACCGCCACTGGTTTTACCCCGTTTCATTTAGTTCACAGTGTAGAGTCTATCCTCCCCATTGAGTGTCAGATACCTGCCTTGCATATCACCGTCGAGCTTCTCCCTGATACCTCCCCCCTAGAGAAACGTCTACTGTCCCTCAAACAAGCCGATGAAGATCGTCGTGCCACTCTTCAGAATATTGAAGCTGCCAAAAACCGCTCCAAAGCCAGTTATGACAAACATGTTCACCCTCGAACTTTCCACGAAGGGGACCTCGTCCTCGCCTATGACCAAGCCCATGACAAAACCGGTAAAGGAAAGTTTGAGTCCATGTGGCAAGGCCCTTACATCGTGCAGACTTGCCTCGGCAAGGGGGCATACATTTTAGCTGACTCTGAAGGCCACCCTTTCCGCAACCCAAGTAATGGGTTGTATCTTAAACGTTTTTACCCATAACTGAAACCGCGACCTCATTGGTCCGCATTGTACAGTTTGCTCTCGTTTTTGTATTTTTACCATCTTTACCATAATCTGACATTCATCATTCTTGTTGCATGCCCACAGATGGACCATCTTCCAACTCATTACACTGGCTTCGCTGATGGCGCAAGCCGCTGGTCTCCCAACCTGGCTTTTGTAGCATGGGTCTTATATTCCCCTTCCAACGACTTGATTCACCTTGATGGAATATGTATAGGCGCCGCTACCAATAACCAGGCAGAATATGATGTTGTGATCGGTCTCCTGACTACTGCCCTCCAGATGGGTATATGTCACCTTCATGTGTTCTTGGTTCAACAACTGCTACCAGGTGTGCAATCCTTGCCTATTTAGAAAATTCCTGCATACAAAACAACTTAGCCGACAGTTTGAATCCATCACATTCACACATGTCCCAAGAGCTCAAAATAGTGTCGCAGATCAAATGGCAAATAACATCCTAGATTGGCATATCAATCACACCATATAACATCTCCACCATACATCATAGCATCTCATCCATATATATATATATATAAAACCAAAAAGACTGCATTGCATCCACATTTGCATCCATAGGGGCATCCACGTGCCTAATCATAACTAAATCATGTCACATCACATAAAACACACAAGGGGCATCCACGTGCCCAACATCCTAGACTACTTGCATCCACGTGCAATACAAACATATAACACATCATCAAGTGCATCCACGTGCGTACAAATGATAAAACATCATAAAAAAGGTGCATCCATGTGCATATATATATACATATCAACAAAAAATACATGTGTAATACATGTCTTGAGTACCCCTGTACTCATCCATACAAAAACATATGTACATCCCTAAAGCCTCATAAGGTACAGGCCGTAGCTACAAAAATCGGGGGGAGCCCCCTACTCTCCCTAATGAGAGTCGTACCCTGCATCACTGTCAATGTTCGCTGCCTCTGACTCCTCTCCCCGCTCCTCCTCCGGCGAGTCCTCATCTCGTCTGGGCTCCTATGCCCATGCCCTGTCTGCCAATATGGCCACTCGGATCACAATCGATCTAAAATCCCGAGGTGCCCTCAAACAATCCTGGACCACAGCCGGATCCAGGTCCTGCCATCCCTCGTCAGTCACTCCCACCAGCAAATGGTCGAGTAGTGCCCGTACGGACTCCAGTGTCCCCTCTGCATCTCGACGACGCACCTCCCCCCACCCAGGCAAAGCTGGAACGGCCACAATCCCTCTGCGTGCCACATGCCCTGGCGGTGGCCTCGGACCCACATCTGCAAATCACCCATTTGTCAGTCCCAATACATCAATAATATATCATATACATAAAACTGGACAATACAATCAAATCATACATACGATCTGGCCCCCATGCCTGTCCTGGTGGCCATGGCACATCTAGATATCCAGTGAAGTCCATATCCCAGCTATATGGATAATCCTCCAGCGTCAGTGGTAGCTGCAGCCACTGCAGGTACAACTCCTGCGTAAAGTACCGCCCAACGTCCCCGCCACCACAGTGGCGCATCATCTCGCCCCACCGCACCATCCGAGGCTCCCTCAAGCCTCCCACTCTGACCGGCACCCGCGGCCGCAGTGTGGGAACCCTCTCCATAAAGAATGCACATAAAAATGAACCATAGCAGAACCCCTTACCAGATTCCTTCGCTGCAGTTAGCTGTCGCTGCACGCAGGTTAGGAACATCTGGCCCCACGCAAAATAAGTCCCGGCCAGTACATGTTCCAGGAGCTGTATCTGACCCCCAGACACCTTCTCCGGTGACTGGGACCCCAAAATACACACCACACATGCTGCCATCACCCGTACTACCGGCTCCTGTAAGTCTCTCACCAAGAGTGCATTCCTATGCACCTGAGCCTCTGCCCCACAAAATCGCTCCCGCATATCATCCATGTCAATGTCCGCAGACACCCGCGGCTAAGTATCTGACACCCGGCCCAGACAGGGCAGCCCCGTCAAGAAGTATACATCAGTCAGGGTGAGGTCCACCCTCTCACCCTGGACTCAGAAATCCTGTATCTCTGGCTCCCAGAAACTAACCAGTCGGTTCAGCAGCAACGCTGCTGACTGTATCATAGGTATCTGCGCGAACTTCAGCAGCCCGAACAACCCCAGCATCAATTGTACATGACGGTCCTCTCGGATGATGACCATAATGTCATCCGGGATCTCCTGCTCCCTCCATAACACCTGCGGCATCCTGTCAATCACACAACGAAGTCTCATCAGACTCATATCAAATTCATAGACCTTCCCACTCATCCAAAAAACCAGAAAAGCTCAGCACCCAACCGCGGCTGTCAGGCCTACAGCCGCGGTCTCCGACCGCGGCTGTTAGGCCTACAGCCGCAGTCTCTGACCACGGCTGTCAGGCCTGAACCTGCGATCCCTAACTGCGGCTGTACGGCCTAAACCCGCGGTCCCCAACCGCGGCTGTCTTGGTCTAAACCCGCGGTCTGAGACCGCGGTTTTGACCCCCAAACCCGCGATCCACCCACGTGGACCGTACAAACAAACCCTAGGAATCACTACCCTCCCCCCGAACCCAATTACAATGCAGGTATGAGTTTGACAGAATACCTGTATCTCCCGAATCTAAAAACGGCCGATCGGATCGTCCAGAAATGACACCTCAGCTCTGGTCCACTACGATCACGAGTCAAAGTCAAATAGTACAAATGACACTTGTCATGTTGGGCCCACTTGCCATTTATAGTCCATTGACTTTTCTCTTGTTTGGCCATTCTGAACCCAGACGGAGTCCATTTTCCGAACCGTTTCCACCATTGGAATCAGCACGACGAAACGATCACGATGGTCACCTCGTTGCATTATTTTTCTACACCATTTTTTGCCCATTTTTTCGATACCAATAGTCACCTCGGTTTGTGCGCCACTTCGGCCGCTCTCCGTTTTTAACACTTTTCATATCGCCGGATTCATTTTTCCGAGCTCGTGATGATGCTTGATATCATTTCTCGCTCTCACTTGGTACAATTTCAACATTGCGTCCCTACACCTTGCCGCATCGATTTGCGCGCCACATTGGCTGTCATCATATTATTTCACACTTTTTACAGGAGCCATCCACTCCTGTCATACTGCAAATGTTTCGTTATTTTGCCACCATTCATTCACCCCGCAAGGAGGCCCACCAGTGTTCCTGCCCACCCTTAGTCCTGGTCATCATAAATATTCCTTGATTGAACACTTCCTCCTTGCCTGGCCATTAATTCAGAGTCTTCTTATTTGCTTTCAGACTCCTTAAAATTGAAATCAACCACGAGCATGCACTGTCCTGGGCTCGTAAAATCCACATGATGGTACCATTCCATTAATTCAGAGTCTTCTTATTTGCTTTCAGACTCCTTAAAATTGAAAGCAACCACGAGCATGAACTATCCTGGGCTCGTAAAATCCACACGACAGTACCATTCTATTACTTCAGAGTCTTCTTATTTGCTTTCAGACTCCTTAAAATTGAAAGCAACCACGAGCATGAACTATCCTGGGCTCGTAAAATCCACATGACAGTACCATTTTATATCCACACTTCTTCTAGTTCCCAAACCCATGAAGAAGTCCCCCCGCGCCTCTTGGCGCTATGATCGATCCTCTCGGCAGCACCCCCAATCAGGTCGCCTTTGTTCAGAGTATTCTGCAATCTCCTACCATTTTACCACAGCTTGAGTCTACCTCAGCCCATTCACCCTCAGATCTAGTATACCGCTATGATCCCTTTACCACCGGTGAGTCTCATATGCTGCCCGATCATCCCTACCATCATACTCTGAATAAAGGAAGTTTGAGTCCACCCGCTCTACTTGCCCAGTTATTCCCCCCAGTTTATCACTCCTGCCATCAGTACTATCACAGTTCGGTTTATCACCTCGCGCTCCTGTCAAGGAAACATCATTGCCTTGATAGTTGCAGTTCTCCCTCTGTCGACGACAGCCCCTCTATTCCAGAGGATAGACCTAGAGGCCCCTGCGCCTTGGACCCATCACCATCTGTGGTGAGTGCCTACAGACCATTTTGGGAGGAGTCATCATTGCCTCTCTGAATAGTTGTTTCTCACATGCTCGACTTCAGCACCTTAATCGCATCGTTGAGAATCGCGCAGGATGTATATCCATTCCATTATTTTTCGAAGACCCCGTATTTCCCCCGACTCTAGCACATTGGTGAGTCACTTCGGAACGCCCAGTCATATGTTCCCGTGGATGTCCGGGCTGCGTTAGCAATTGTATTCGAAAGCCATCCAGTTCCAGGCTTCCTCGAGTACCCAGTTCAGTTCCAGATCAGTGTAGCATGGCAAGTATGACCGTTGTCACTTTGATCCAGCAAGCTCCTCAGTTCCGTTGGAACCACATTCAGTAGCACTGCTGTCATTCCAGTGCATTAGTTGTTCAGCTCAGACATGGTCAGCCCAGCAATATGTTCCAGATTTGTGTCCCTTCTGGACCCTTATGATATACACAGTGGATTTCTATGTATCCTACAGGTCCCCCTTTTTGGGCCTCACAGTTATTTTTATGTATATTGATACAAGCATGGGAATGCCCACCTCATCCAGATGATCATATGATTCCTCATCCATTATTGAGGTTATGTACTTTTCCGTCCTTGCAGTTGGTTCGAGATCGATGTTCCGGGCTTCAGTTGGTTCCTTCTCTTCTCCACACCCCAGGAAAAACAAATATGACTTATGATGTCCATCAGCCATACGATGAGCTCCTGCCCTCGCACATCAGGGGGCAATCTGTTAACACCCAAAAAAGGTTCACTACCTCATCTACCCCATTACATGGCTCATTTGTCCATTTTCCTACCATATTTCCATCAAAAACCCATAAAACCATCTAAAAAGCCTCCAAAAGGCTTAAAATGCCTCCAAAAGGCCATAAAACCCTCTTTTCCTCCAAAAAATATCCCAAATTCCTCCAAAAAAGCAAAAAATCTCCAAAAAGGAAGAAAAAATATAAAATAATGAGGAAAAGGAGGAAAAAACCCTAAACAGCTGAAACCCTAACCCTAAACCGGCACTCCGCCACTATAAATAAGTGATGGAGACCCCTCATTTCATATCCACAATCACAAGTATCATGCCTCTGCCAAAATTGCTCTTGAAACCCTAGCTCACCATTGAGCTACTTTCACCATTGAGAGCCCCTTTTGGCCCATTTCCACCATTGGATAAAGAGAAGGAACAGCTGGAGCTCGGAGCAACCTCTCGGATCAGCGCAACGGGCTTCACCAACCTCCACATTGGAGGTCAGATCAATAAAAAATCATTCTTTACTTTTTGTTGTTTTGCTTCATGAACATGTTTAGATTAATTGTTATTACTGTTTAGCATCTTTTATTTCACATATTATTGAACTGCTACTAAAGAATCCATTTTCCTTAGTAGGTGCTCATTCGCACAAGCTAGGGGTAAAACCCTAGCTACAGATATCCCTGGGTATGTGCCTCCTTGTTGACCCAATGCAAATCCTAGAAAGACGATGAAGATCCAGAAGTACCCAGATAGGATGTCGACGATACCACAGGGCATGGTGTGTACCAGGGAGATTATGCCCTCAATCATCCGAATGAAGTATGAGGATCATGATATGATTGCATCGATAGATATCATGACATCTCCATATGTATCGCAGGTCGGAGGTGTCCCAATAGCACGCATTCCGTAGCATTGGGCACGCATTTTGGAAATATCGAGACTATTGGGACTTCTCAACATGTCACGTTTTGGGAGGTTGACAGAGGAAAATGCATGCGCGAAGCACCTCTTGGTGTGCTTCCATGGTGGGATTCTATGGCTGGATTGGTCCGTCGCAGTCACTATGGAAATTATTACAGAGATCACGGGGCTTCCCAAGGAGGGGCCTGAGAGTTCGCAGTAATTTAGGGGGAAAGACAATGAAAGGAAGTTGGCTACAAAGCTGAAGAAAATATAGAACCTGCACCGCGATGGATGGGCGTTTCGAGTTGACATTATAAATGATCCTCCTATTCGCATTGGGGTAAGGATTCTTGCTGGAAAGATAGTCAAAATGAACCGACCCAATCAGTGTAATTCAGGTGTCATTGTATGCACGGAGAAGTGTGCATAAGGGGTACAGATGAATTGGTCACTATTCTTAATGATCAAGTTGACGGATGATGCTCTAGTAGTCCAGGCATGGCAACGACCATTCACCTATAGTTGGTTTCTTATCTTGATTGTGCTTGTAGTTTGGATGGAACCAAGAGATTATCAGGGGATGGATGTGGACGCAGTGGAGGTTTGTAAGGGAGTGCAATACCAGAACCTCTGGTATGTGAAGGAAACAGAGCGACTTAAGGTCTATGCAATTTAGTTCTGGATATATTGGGAGGTGTTGACGATTGCATCAATGCAGGTTCTGCATATTACGGAGGAAGAAATGGTGAAATATGAATGATTTGTTCGGTTTGCCATTGGACCGCATGACATTCATGTGCAGGCGCAGCAAGATCCAGATAAGCAGTGGTTTCCCACAACATATAAGGTTTTTGATGTAGACCTAGAAGCTATTATTGCTGATTGGCCCCAGGAATGGTGTGAGCTAGTCAACATTGAGGAAGTGTCAACAATTCCCCCAGCTGATGCGCTGGTGGATCCTGTACCAGGCCCAGCTAGTAACAACGACTCATATGCATCATCGATGAGGAACCCAATGGACTCATAGGAGGAATGGGCATTTGAAGAATCACGAATGAAGAAGAGATAGGACCAGGGTGCGACCAACAATGCAACACTAGTGATAGAGGAGTAGTTGAACCATACTATAGCGGTCATGACAACAGCAGCTGATGTGATGAGAGAACAAATGAAGAATCAAGAGATAGACAGATTTGGTGAGGTAAAATATTGCCTTGATTCATTGATTGATGCAGTTTTAAATAAGGTACCAAAGGAAACCATTATGCAGAAGGTTGGTTTGATCAGCACTGGAACGTGGATTTGGAATGTGCAAATTCCGATGCATGCGATCGAGACCAACAGTGAGGACCTCAACACCTCACTTAACAATTTCAATATATTTTAGTAGACATCAATGCGTAGTCGACCCAGACATTGGTGCAGTTGTAGAGGGCTTCCAATCAGGAGTTGGCGGACAGAGAGCATATAATTGGTGACCACCTTTGGAGGTCGTAGGAGAAAGAGGTTGATGCATGAAGGGAGATTGAGGCATTGAAGAAGGAGCAAGAGTGCCTAATCGAGGAGAACATAAAGGAAATTGAGGCACTCAAAAAGGAGCAAGATTTCTTGATAGTGGAAAAAGCGCAACTCCAGGACAACAGAGTTCACTTAGAGAAAGCAGTTTCAGTTTCCTGTCAATAGATACCTAAAAGCATCGAGGGCTTGGACACGGAGACAAAAGAAGAGTGGCTTGGGGCATAATTGATAGTTTCAGCATGACAACGATGATCTACATTCCATAGTGGATCTAGGCACACTAGCAGAGGAAGCGATGAAAAGGAAAAGAGCCTTTGAGGACTCCGCAACATAGCTGGAGTAAATGGAGCAAGAAGCGAAGATAGTTACTAACGAGACTACCCAATTTTAGGGAAGTATTGTCTAGGACGTGCAGTTGGAGAAACTAACCACGTAGTTGTAGAAGGATGAGGGGAAATTGGAAACATTGAAGATGTCACTTAAATTGATGCCCCCAGTTATACACGTCATGAAGGCTACAGATCTCAAGGACTTACAGCATCGGGTCGCAAAGGCTAGGGATCGTCACCAGAGGGGCATAACACAGTTATATACATTTCAAGATGTTGGTGCACAACTCTTAGTGAAGGAATTTTCAATGCTACAGGTGGTTAAGGAGGGAAAAAAGGATGTCACAACAAATATCGATGAGCACCCAATGGCACGATAAGTGACAGAAATCTAGGAGGCTACTAAGAAAATCAAAGAGCAGTTCAAGGAGATCACCCAATACTAAGAGGACTTCAAGGTGAAGATCAGTGGATACACCATTTCCAGCTAACGTGGCTCAAGGGCGAGCCACAAGATTGTGTTGGGGGCTTGTTGGCAATTATTTTCGGGCTAAGTTAGTTTCGTAGCAATGTCAAATATGTCGTGCAAGGTGGAAAACTATTGATGTATTTGTAACTTCAGAATGTATTCACTTGTATATCTTATGTATTGTACCCCAATGTTTATTCCAGGAAGTATCTATAATGTAATTGAGTCATGTCATGTCCCAATGTTCTGATTAGG
Organism: Pseudotsuga menziesii; assembly: GCA_001517045.1. Classification (NCBI taxonomy): domain Eukaryota; kingdom Viridiplantae; phylum Streptophyta; class Pinopsida; order Pinales; family Pinaceae; genus Pseudotsuga; species Pseudotsuga menziesii. The sequence continues at coordinate 11,745 of LPNX010855967.1, forward strand.
ATATTCAATAATGTAACAAGTCATGTAAAGTCATTGAGGTTAACCCTCCATTGTAATTCAGGGCAATAGTCCCCACATTTTTGTCAATGTTAACCCTCCTTGTTGATCAGAGCGAAAAGTCCCCATAGTTGTGGGGCACTAGGGTTATTAGACTCTCCTAGAGATGTTGGCTCTAGTAAGTAATTGGTAAGTGGGGCCGACATGTTAAAGTGGACATTAACTGAGCTAATAAATATAAATAGAGAGTGTGCCTCTCTATTTATCACACACACACTCACTCATCGGGGTGCATGAGTGAGAGAGAAGTAGTTCTCTCAAGTGAGAGAGAGAGAGAAGTTGTGGAGATCATATTTATGTTTTCAGGTTTTACTGCTACTATTGGTGCTCATTCTATCTCTAGGGAAGTTGCGGGGTTTTCTCCTTTATGGTTTCCCCAAGGAAAATTCTTTGTGTCTCTTGTCTCTTGTGTTTATTGCCGTACATGTTATTCTCTCAGATAAGATCCTAAGATCATAATGCTAGCTTGAATGATAAAAATCTAACATGGTATCAGAGCTAACATGACAAGAAGACATTGTGTAGCTGCAGAAGCTAGGGATTCTTACTTTGTGGGTCTCTCTCCACAATCCATCAGTAAAAGTATACTAGGATGACTCTCCATTGAAGGGCGCATCTTTCTATCGAAGCGGAATTCGATTCCAAACATTTTCAGTTTTTGGTGCAAGAAATTAGGGATTCTTACAGAAAAGGAATTTTTAAGTGATCCTGGCATAGGATTTCTCTCCTCATCAAAATCTAATTTTAGAGATCGAGGTCAATATTTTTGGTTGGGTGAAACTTCGGGAAAGTCAAACCCTAGTTTGACCCTGGGCTAGAAAAAACCTAAATACTAAAACTGATAAGTTTTGGTACATTCTCTATATATAGGGATTGGAGAATGTTTAAGAGCTGAAACTTTCACAAGAAGAAGAGAAAATCCTAATTTACACTATATCCAAAATTCAGTCTCATATTCACTATATTCTAAGAGATATGATCCCTGCAAGTTAGGGTTCCAGCCTCTTCCAGGATTCATCCCTAAATAGGACACCTGGGGAGAATTGCTATATCGCGGGATACAAAGTTCCAAATGAAATTTTTGAAGATGTTCCAGAAAGGGAACAGACTTTAATTTTTATGGTATGCATTTCAGACCCATAATATGAAACAGTGACATGTGGCGGTCCATACAACTTTGCTATGCTGAACAGTCCTGAAACAGGTCACCTTGGGAAAACACTTATAAGTCCCAATTGGAAAAACCAATTCTGATGAAACCTATGGTGTTGGAACAGGTACAGGAAATTCTACTTGAGTGAAAATTTTTGGACACAGAGGAGCACTAATTTTGGATATACCATAGAAACGGTATCAGGAATTTCTGTAGAAGAAATTGGAAAACTAGGGCTTCCTGTTTCGGGAGCTTCCCTGTGACTATTTTCAGAAAAGGAGTACATTGGACAACTCACCTTAAAGAGATCTATCTTTCTATCCAATCAGATCTAAAATATTCCAAGTTTTTAAGATTACGGTTTCTCTGACAAACCATATATCAACCAGCTCCGGAACCGGGACGGACACCTCAAATCGAATACAATCATACTTTACGAGGGTCTCTAAAATCAAAGAACAACTTGTAGCAGTAGAAGAAGAAGTGGAGAATGTAGAAGTGGTGGTAGCCACCTTGAATGGCCTCCCAAGATCATGGGATTCATTCATGCGAGGAATGTGTGCCAGAAGGAAGTGATTACTTTCAGCAGACTCTCGAAAGAAGAAGAAGCTTGACTCATAATAAGAGAAGAGAAGAAGGGAGAAACTGAAGATAAAGCTATCACCATCCAAAGAAAATCCCTCAAGCGATGAGGAATATGAAGGACTCAATTCTTGAAGAACCTCTTATCCATATTGAGCATTTAGATAAGAAATGATGAAGTCATGAATGAAGAATATGATGAAGTAGAAGGATCAAGAAGGAGTCTACCCATGAAACAAATAAAGATAAGTATTCAATTGTCATTTCATGATATTGTTTTTTTGTTATGCATTTGTTTATATTCAGTTGATGTATTATGCATGATAGAATGTTTGCATTAATGAAAGTATACTACTAATATGCATGTGATGGGTAAGTATCTCATGGTGCTATACAACTCTCCATTGCTACTTATCTAGAATGAAACCTCTTTGCTGACATATTGGATTAGTGCACAATCTCAATGTTGTCCTGGTAGACATGGAAGGCATCTAGAAAGTTTCAGTGAGATATGGTTGAATGTTGTATTGGCTAAAATAGTTGCATGATCATATAATTATGCATAAGAATTTTCCATTATGAATATGCCTTATGAAATGTTTCTAACCATACAAATGCATTTGACTTGTAGGAAAGATCGCGTACAATCACCTACAAGCAAAAAAGGACGAGACTCATTCTGAAGAACAAGTGACGATGGTTCAATAAAGAATCCAATATGAAGAATAATATGATGATACTTTCAAACATGAGATCTCAGACATAGTATAGTTATGTAACACTGTTGAGTGACATCATTGATACAGAACCTTCCATCCATGAAGAAGTAACCAAGAAGAAAGGGAAGACCAGTTCAAGAAGAATGATGTCTAGGATGTAGTATCGATACATGAAGGGAAGTTTGTAGTTCCATCATGCAGTAGATGGAAACATCATGGGATATAAGGAAATATTTGTAGCACAATGCATAGACTACGAAGAGACATTTGCAGCCACTAGAAATACACATGATAGGAAGAATCATGTGTGCAAATGAAAGAAGGCCTTGTACAAGCTCAGAAGACACCCATGGAATAACACATACATGAGGAGCTTGATGAAGACCTGAACCTTTGCTACAAGGTTTAAGATGAAAGTCTATAGAGGATGACAAGCTCACAGATGGGTGTGAGACGAAATTTTGAAAAAGTTCAAGATAGAGGATCTTGGTATCCAGTGATCCTAGATTGATACATAGAATGTTAGTAGCAGAGGAAGCTACTTGTCACTACGGTACATAATGTTTCAGTGCATAGAGCACAAAAGATAGAGGGAGAATGATGCTCTGCTTCAGAGGGAGTGACTGTAGAAGATCCTGAGGTTTGACTTAGTACAACAGGATGGACAACTTACTGATGATTCTAGGATTTACTGAGAGTAAAGAGGATTCCAACCTTTTCTTCAAGGTTGAAGGTGGAAGACCAGTGATGATCCTATTATATGTTAATGACTTGTTCCTGACAGAAAAGAGGAACTCATTAAATTTGCAAGAAGAAGACTTACTGCCTAGTTCGAGATAAAGGACTTGGGGATGAATCACTATGTTCTAGGCATGGAGGTGTGGAAAAGGGAAGTATACAGCAGAGATCCTGAAGAGGTTCAGGATGATGGACTGCAAGGCCATGACCACACCTATGGCATCGAACCTGAAGCTATTGAGTGCTGCTTCATCAGAGTCAGTTGATGCCATGATGTATTATCAGATGATTTACCTGAAAAATATGAGACCAGATATTTGCTTTGAAGTGAACACATTGAGACATGTTCACCTAATGGTTGCAAAGCATGCAGTGAGGTACCTGAAGGGTACAGTTGATTATGGGCTCAAGTATGAGGTGAATCAAAAGATTATGTGGATTCGTATTAGGTAGGAAGTGCCATTGATAGGAAGAGCACTTCAAGGTGCTACTTCAATATGGGATCAAGTTTGATCTCTTGGTTTGGCAGGATGGAGTCCTGCATGGCGCTAAGTACAGCTGAGGAAAAAGATGTTTCCACTTGCTATTTGGGAGGTAGTATGTTTCTTTTGAAAACTATTATTTGATTTGGTTGATCTGACTTGCATTTTTGTATGATGCAGAGAGGAGCAGTGATCCAGATAGAGATCTCTCAAAAAAGGGATTTTTAGCATAGCTAATGAGATAGGTTGTTTGAGCATAAATCCTGGCGAAGCTCGTAGGTTGCTCAGACATAAACGGTCCTATAGGTTGTCCTCAGAAGTAATCGAAACTAGCGAAGCTTGCAGGTTATCCTTGGACGTAATCAGGCCTGATGTGATTCTATGCTAGATATGGCCAAAGTGAAGTCTGAGTACTTCAGGGAGAAGCTTGGTGTTCTTGAGATCGAGGTTCCCTCCAAGGGGAAATGATGAGACCTAGAGCCATTCTGACATGGTGAGAGGATTAGGCTCCTTCCATGGTTAGAAGTAAGGGCTGAGCCTTTTTGTCATGGTGAGAGGATTTTGTTCCTTCCATGTCAGATGTGAGTGTTGATCCATTCTGATGTGACTGTAGGATTGGTTCCTACATGATCAGATATAAGTGCTGAATGTTATTCTTGGAATGGAGGCACCTGGTCAGTTACCAGGAATACTCATTTTGGGACTAAGGGCCATTCTGATATGACTGTGGGATGTAGTCTTACATGATCAGATGTGAGTGCATGGCCATTCTGATGTGATTGAGGGATGCGTTCCCACTTGATCAGATATAAGGGCTAATGCCATTCTATGGGAGAATGGAGGCACCTAGTCAGTTACTAGGAATCCTCAGTCTGGGACTGAGAGCCCTTTCGATGCAATGTTCTCAAACATGGTTGAATGTAAGTGTAGATCCCTTTCGATGCGGTGTTTTCGAACATGGTCGAATGTAAGTGTAGAGCCCTTCCGATGTGGTGTTTTTGAACATGGTCGGATGTAATTGTTGAGCCCTTCCGATGCGGTGTGTTCACACATGGTCAGATATAAGTGCTAAGCCATTCTGGCGCGATGTGTTTACACATGGTCAGATGTGAGTGCTGGTCCTTTCGGACAAGATGAGGTCAGATGTGAGTGTTGGGCATGCCTTTTTGACAAGATGAGGTCAAATGTAAGAGCTAGGCTGGCCATTTTGACTTACGGTCAAATATAAGCGCTAAATACCTACATGAAGGGTAGGCCTACAACTAGCATGAAAAAGGGTTGGCTCTGTACAACTTCTTGTGACAAGAAGAATGAAGAGATAGTACCATTTGATTGAGATAACAGAAGCAGTAATGATGATGATGATCCAACAGTGACGATCTAGATCAAGTGATGATCTAGACTTGATGATGATCCAATAGTGACGATCCAGATCAAGTGATGATTGTAATACCTTGGTTTTGACCCCATTTGAATTAAAAGGTACATGATGTATATTTTGTAATTAATCATGGTGTGGAGCTAAAGGCAAAATCCCCACCATTGATTTGGTTGTGTATGTTTCAGAAATAGGGATCGTTGCTTATGGTATATCATGCTATCTGACACATTAGAGTTTTGGCATCATGTAAATATGCACATCAATTAAATTAAATCTACAGCTAGCTATGACGGTGCAACGTTAAATGAAAATGGCATGATTCCAAAGGTTAAGGGGGAGGTTGTCTAAACCGTGGGAGCCATTGGGATTTTTCCATGTGTCGACCACCCACTAAACTTCTGCTATTTGATTATTTGGGAGCAGTTATGGCTGGGGGTGGTGGTTGGTAGGACTGCCAGTCCTTGCCCCATGTCCACTCCACCAGAAAGATCGCTCTTCCTCATGTGAAGGGTAGGGGGACGATCACCATTTCACCCCACTCTCCCACGATCCCATTTCTTCAGATGTTCTGGTCTTTCTTACACACATAGGGTTTTGGTTTTTGCTACCACCATGAGTCGTTTTGGACATCCTCACACAGAGAGAGTTGTTCTGTTCACTCTCCTCTCGCACCACTTGGGGATTTCCCTCCATCATTTGTTCATCCTCATGCATAGATCAGAAATCGGTATGGGTTTCCTCACGCAGGGGTTGGAAGACTGTGATCTTGCGTGGTGAGCTAGAAGATCAGCCTAAAAGACACGGTTCTGTTGTTTATATGCTTTCCCTATCAATGCTGGGAATCCATCTTCTTCCCCACCTGCAGACTATGTAACATTCCCGTTGTTTAATTATGAGATTAGGTTGTTGATATTTCCCTGGGGTTTGGTTCCTACATGTGCACAATATCTTGTGGGGTTACTTCTGAGTTGTTTTGGCCATGCTAGGGCCAAGAACAACTCCGAATTGCCTTGTCTGATCTGAGCTGTGTTCACCCTTTCATTTGGGTTGTCACCTTGTTGTCTTTATCTTCTTCACAAAGCTGTGAACTGTTTGTTTTAATGCGGTATGCAGTGGTTGGTCTTCGAAGTGTTGAGAATAGGATTAGAGCCTGGGTATGCTTGAGAAAACTGGTGTTTGGAGCCACTCGGACAGAGTTAGATTGTTGGCTTTCTTCTCCACAACCCTTAAAGAGTATTGGAAAGGGAAGTCAGGGCCTGAGGGACTGTGAAGCAGAGAAAGGACTGATTCTTGGTGTTGGGTGTGTGGATGTCTTAGAAGTTAGGTTAACTCTAGTGTAGGCATCCTTAGCTCTCCATTGAGACCACCAACTTATCATTTATCCTTTCCTAACTCCTTGACGGCCTGATAAACCCTACTTTGTAGGCTTGGCTGATTTGTGTACCTTGGCTATGTGTAAGCCTACTTTGACCCTTATTCCTTGAGGAATCATGCCCAGCTTGGAGGTGGCAGTGTTGCTGAGAGATTGATGAGCACGCTGGCCTATGGTTGGGTGGAACATTGCAGCGATGTAGCTGGTTGCCGAATGAATTCTTTTTAAGATAAGTATTCTTGACTATTCCATCTCTGCACTTGTATTTACTGATTAATGAATATGATGAACATGTGGTATGCTCGAATGAATGTGTGTTTGCTTCCGCTATCATTTTATGTTTTAAGCTTTATATTTCAGCATTATGCCTTTTCATGTTCATGGGGCTATTTTCCTGGAGGTTTTTGATGATTTGGTAGCATCCTCCTCACCGATCAAAGGGTCGGGGATGTTACAGTATGGTATCAGACCTCTGGTTGCAGCATCGGCTTGAATGGGCCGCGAGGATGCAGTGACAGAGCCAGCATTGTAGCATTTGGGCCTCAGAGGGCCATAAAAAATAACTAGCAGAGGCAGATTGCCAGAGCACAGTAGGAAGAAATCTGTGAATGATAGAAAAATTTCATTGAAGAAAAAGTTTTCTAAGTGACTGACCATCGGCGCATCGAAAGACTTAGTGGGAAGCCTTTCCGATCCAGTGGAAAGCTAGTTGAAAGGCCACCCGATACAGACTTGGTTGTCAGTGAAACTTAGTCGACTGGATTGGTGATGATTAGTGAATGGGTTAGCCAAAGTGTCGATGAAAAAGAGTAGAAATTAGTTGCTTGAACCGCCAACAGCGATGATGGAGAGAAAACTTTTGAAAAATATTCTAAGTCAAACCATCAATGATCGGCGGGAGTTAGTTGATTACATCACTGATGTTTAGACGATGGAACTGCCGATGAACTACATTGAAAGAAACTAACAGATTATGCGTCCTTCGTTGCAGCTGGCTAGTGGACTATCCTTCTAGCGAATAGTTGTTCCGATAGTCGATGCGGCGAAAGACAAAGCGAAAAATTTCCAAAATTTTTATAAGGCACGAGATCATCGGCGGTCGAAAAAGTTTTGCTATTGGCATCGCCGATGACTAGAAGATGTGGTCACCGATGAATAGAGGATGGAGATGCCTAGTGAAGTGGATCAATCATGATTAAAGGTTTGGATCACTGATGATTAGTTGATGGCGTAGCCAAAACATCAGAAAATAGTTAAGGAAGTAGCCGACATGGCTGCGGGATCCTGGAGTAATTTTTGCCAAAATTTTCCTAAGTGCTGAAAGCATCGGAAAAACTTAGTTGATGAGATCGCAGAAACAATGGTGGACATTAGTAGATTGATCGACAAAAATTAGAAGGCGTAAGCATGGAAATGTCAATGGAAAGGACAGGAAGTTAGTTGGTGAAGCCACCAATAGTATTGTGACCAAGGAGGAAATTTCAAAAAAAATTCTAAGTATTGCGACCATTGACGATTGATGAAGATCAGTTGAAGGGATTGGAGAGATTTAGATGATGGAAACACCAAAAAGTAAGCTCATTTAGTCAAACGGACCGCCGATAAAGGCCATCGGTGTCGGCGGAAGATAGAGGACGAAAGCACCGATGCGGAGGAGGGGGAAAAAGAAAAGTTTGAAAAGTTTGAAATACGAGAATGTCGGCGAGATTTAGTTGATAGAACCACCGAAAAGTCAGCGGAAAATAGAAGATGGGATCACTGATAGACAAATGAAGAAGGTGTCGATGATGAGACAGCGGAAATTAGTTGAAGGCAGAGCCGTAGTTTCGGTGGAGATCTCCTGAAGACCGCCAAAACGGTGGTGAAAGTTAGTTGTTTGAAGAGCCGACGCGGTGATAGACAAGGGAAGAAAAATTTTAAAATTTCTCTAAGTGCAAAAAGCGTCGCAGAAATTTAGTGGATGAAACCACCGATGAGCATCGAAAAAATCTAGCTTTTTGTGCGTCCGCTATTGCGAGAGTCTACAGGACTATGCACCCGATGGATAACACATGAGATCGTCGATGCCATAACAATTAGTGCTTCCAATTCCCGACATGCCAGCATCAGAAAACCTTAGTTGTTGAAGTCACCAACACACAGTGGATAGAGTTTCCGATAGCCGACAGAGTTACAGTCCGTGGGAACCATAGTGAGTTTGATTACCGCCATTGTGGATGCCTAAGGAGTTATACACTTGATGGATAGTGCCCCAGTCGCCGACGCTGCAGAGAGTGTTGTTGTTTGAATCGTCGATGCAACGGGGAAGACTAGTGGATCGGATCATTGGAAATTAGTTGACGAAATCATCGACGGGTTTATATGGTCTGCAGAAACCACAGTCAGTTTGTTGGTCGTAGTTGCGGCTGTTTAATGGACTATCCACCCGATGGACAATTGTTGGAGCCACCGATATAGAGGAAAACCTTAGCTAATGAAACCTCTGATGCAGTGGAGAAACTTAGTGGTTATGGTCACCGAAACGACAGAAGGAAATAGATGAACAGGCCACCGATGAGCGTGGAGAAAACTAGAGCTTTTGGCTACCGAAACATCGAAAACTTAGTTGGAAAGAGACCTGATAGGGAGAAATAAGGTTTAGGTTTTTCCAGTGGAATTTTTAGCAGTTCCAGCTAGTGTTCCAGTGGGTTTTGCAGTGAATTCTCATTGGATTTTTTAGCAGTTTCAGGACTAAAAAGGGAGAAAACCCTAGGTGGCTGAAGTTAGCATTTTGGACCAAAATTCAGTGGTGTGTTTTGCCATCATTTTTGAAATAGTGTGGTTTTCACACCTGAGGTCAGAATGAAGCATGTGGATAGGCATTGGAAAGCTTATCCAGCAGGGAACAAGGAAAAATCACCAGAATTTGAATGTGGATCAGAAAAGTACTAGTGGTTGCTTGGAAAGTGTGTTGCTGTCAACATGGACAAATCCAGGAATTGCATGCCTATAGATAGCAAGGACTATGAAGTCAAACCAGCTATTGTGTGGAAGAGGATTTCCATGCAAAGATGAGGGATTTGATAAGGGAAAATTCCTTAAACCCTGTCTTGCTAATTATGATTACAAGTTTTATACATGAAATGTATGAGGGTATGTCTTGCATGTTGGGAAGAATAGTGAGAATTATACATTTATAATGAGCCGTGTTACCACCTAAGTTGTACTTAGTGGTTTTTTATTAAGTGATCCTTGTGAACTGGACAAGGATAACTTGTTCGGACTTCAGAGAACCTTCAGTCTTGCTTCTGGGAAGCTTTGTTATACTATATCACATGTTCATACCCCATGGGAGAATTGTAATAAATGTTCTAGCATGATAGTGTCTGTAAAAAAATCGGTCTCTTAGACTTTATTTGTCAATCCGAATAGCCCAGGGTGTTTTTTCCCTTGGTTATTATTGGTTGTTGAATAAACGACTGATAATTTCTGAGTTTTTCACTCCATACCTCCAAAGTTGGGGTGGTCGGCTTGGCATTTAGGCCTATTGAGGTTATTTGAGTCTATGTGTCAATGTATAAACATGATAGACATCATGGTCGAGTCATATGAACATGTCTAAGTCCCCCTAGGTTTTTTCAATTTTTCAATTTTTTAATTTTTCCAGTGTTTTTTTATTAAAATTTAATTTTTCCAAAACTTGGGCTATTTTTTAATAGTTTAATTGGAAAAAATGATTTTGTAATAAAAGTGGGCCAAATAATCAGTTTCAGTCATGTAGGTGCTCATTTTCAAGCTAAGAGCACCATGTAAACCCATGGACCTACTATTTCCTAGTTTTGAGTGATTTTCCATCACTTAGGTTAGAAAGCCCCAAAAATCAATTATTGATGATTTTAATTAATAAATTGATGAATAATGGAGCAAATTCAAAATCATAGATCAGTGGATTCTCAGCCGATTTGATTGAAATCAGTCAGATCTGAAGCAAATTCACTAGATCTGATAAATCCTTGACTGAAGGAGGTGATCAAATCAGATCCAGAGTTGATCTTCAGCATCCTTTATGGGGGATTTCACCCTCCCTCTCTCCTCAACACATTTTGGCTCATCTGGATGAGTTTTGGTGGATGCTTCAATCAACAAGTTGAGGTGTCAGTCAGATCAGCTCTCCAATTGACAATTGCACTCAGTGAGACTCAGATCTAGCTCAGTTAGACACAGATCAGGCATTGATGGACTCTTCATCAGCATATTTGGTTTATCTCCTTGGGATTTGCGCCCCCCTTGGTTGGAACTGGGATTGAGGTGATCCTGCTATTGTACTGTTGTAATTCTTCATTTGAAACAAAGAAAATATTTGGAGGCTAGACGGTGTTGTGCCATTACATGTGTGGATGTTTATTGCCATTATTTTACTGAGGTAACCTATATTTGTATTCATTTTTTGCTAATTGCTTGTAGATCCATTGTTAAGATTGATAATAGGCTTATTATAATATTGATAGGAAAGGTGCTTTTCAATAAGTTTATTGACCATCTCCTTCCTTTGATGCATGTTTAGAGATCTAGATTCAACATGTCCTATAAGCTTATATGCATGTTATTTCGAATCTTTGTGTATGTATTAATCGGATCTCACAAGTTTCTTGGAAAGTTCTTTGATTTCAGCTGAGCTACAGGTTCCTACATTGGAGAGGATGCTGATATAGTTTTCTTCTTCACTCTCTTCAAAACCTTCCAAAGGCATAGTCCCTTGACATTCCACCTGAAAGCTCCATTGTGGATCTTCAAGGAAACCGGCATTTCTCTTCTCCTCTTCCTCCCTCAAAATCAACATTTTTACCGGGTTACTTTGTTCATAGCTTGGATTTTGCTTAGATCTATCATCTTAAAATTAATTCCAACATAGATCTATCTTATCAAATCCCATAGTCTAGATCTTGTAGTTAAAAATTTTCATAAGCATTCTAGATCTAGCTTTAGGGAAATCGTCCTTTTTGCATGGAAATTTGAAGAAAACTTGTAGCCTGCATGCATTAGATTTCTCTTTGCTGTTATAAAAGATAAATATAGCAATCAGTGCATATTTCATTGGCTGCACAAACAGCAAGCCAATATCCCAAGGAAAGCTTGCTTTCCTTGGTTCCTTTTTCACTTGTTTAGCTAGTTTTAACTCCATCTTTTTTGAGTTAAGGTAAGCTGATCCAAATGTACTCTTAAAGTGATTTTGGGAATATGTTATTCTAACATGATTTCTGGTTTTTAGCAGGTGTAACAGAAAATAAAGGAAGCTGCTGTTCGGAAGTGTCTTCAGGAGCATTCAAATCCCCCCAGAGGTCTCCCATTTGACTAAAACCTTTGATTTTCGCACCTTGTAATCTCTTGATTTCAATCCATATAAGGATCAAGAGGAATTATATCAGTTCTCTGATATTGTAACCTCTGTTAATAAAATTATTTTTGAATAGGCTCTTTCGAGCCCATTCCCCATCCCCCTAGGGGGATTTGCGTCGGTGTCCTTTTTGTTGTTTTTTGCTCATTTCTTTTCAAACTAGTATTGATCTAATCTGCAGGGTAGTATAATTTATTTTATTATTAATTTCATATTCCATACTTTATATTTCAAATTAATCTTAATACTTACCCCACAACTTCCCGATTGACCCGAAAGGGGAAACAGATTCGTGGTAGGACTAATTAGAAAACTAGAATTGTGTATCTATTTTCTTTTGATCTTTTATTTTTCAGCTATTATAAAATTAACCCCTCCTTGATTCCCCGATTGAGACCCACTTGGATCGAAAGAGGTTCCTGGAGGGTTTTCTTTTAAACAAGAACACCCAGTTTAAAACTTACTAAAATTGACAAGACTCCAGTGTGTATGCTCTGCACTTGGCTGCGGTTCATCCGATCAGTCAAGCTGTATCAAAAGCACTTGAGTGACTAGTATAATTAGGACTCACTCTCCCAAATTAACAAACCAACAGGTGAAAATCCAACACCTATATCGAACCATCATGGTGGCAAAATACCCAAAGGAAGCGGGAACTTCTGAAAAGTGACCTCGGGGCGCCGATCTCTGTCACACCCTAACGGGTGCATTATGAACAATAGCCCCAGAGACTCCATTTCAGCCCACATATTCCTCGCAGGTAGCTGTGAAGGTTTAGTTTTGGACATACTCCAAGTACTCTAGGGTATATCTAGAGTCCCCCCTTTGCCTAATTTTAATCAACTCACACTTCAATTTTAACTT